>CM075016.1:7526138-7557347 GCA_037576675.1 Pangasius sanitwongsei | reverse complement strand
GTTGAAGCTGTTATAGCTGCAAAGGGTGGGCCAACTCCATATTAAACCCTACAGATTAAGAATGGGATGTCATTAAAATTCATGTGCATGTAAAGGCAGACGTCCCAAAACTATGTCAGGATATCTTATACTGTCTGAATAGTACTTAAGACAAGTAGTTTATTACGTTCTTACTGTATACATTATTGTAATTCAATTTTACCCTGGCATATTCTATAATTCATCAGGTGTTTGGCAAAGAGTTTCTCTCATTGCTCTTCTTATTTAATTACTCAGACTGCAAGTTGTTATCTGGCAAAACAAACATCACTGTCTTGTGGTACAGTATTGTAAATAAAGTCCATTAAATAGAGAAAAACATTAAAGCCAATGAGGGAGAACAAGATATAACCGTAGAGTCTTTAGTAATTTAACTTGTCATTGAGTAACATCATGGCTACAGTTTACTGGGATGGAAAATCAATGTATGACAGTGTATTTGTCAGTGTGATCCTGTGCAGTTTCCATTTCTGTTGACAGGACAGACAAATTGACTATGAACTTCACTGGAAATGGAAAATAGCAAACGATTAAGTTTAATTAGACATTGCAACACATCCACACAAGCATTTGAATGAGTAATGCGGTGAGTTCATGACTTCTCTGTCAGTATCACTGAAAGGTAAGCCATTGTAAAAGCACCAAACAATACACTACACTTGTGACATCCGGCGTAATCGTGCCTACTAACTATCGCAGACTGTCAATAATATAATTTGTGTCTTCCAATTATATCATTAGCATTTAATCAGTCTTCTGTTTGGGTTAATTAACTATTAATAAGGTGAGGAATGCTGCAAAACTGAACTGTAATAACCCAACTGTAACAAATGTAAATAACTGACTGTAAATAAACTTAATGAGTTATTAGCTATAACTAATTTCGTTATAGAATCTAAATAGAATAAAAAGCATGTGCATGTGCTCTGTGGTGAACAGCAGCGAAGAAATTTATTTCATTCCTGTATAGTGAAGTCGCCCTGAAAAAACAAAACACTGTTCCATTTTCCTAATTTAAACCGCTGTTCATATTTTGAGAGCGATGACATTCACGGCTTTATCAGTTCGGCAGCACGGACAAGAGAAGCTAAGTTGCGTCAGAGAAAGATGTTTTGTTGCTCTGCTCTGAAGTCAGACAGCAGGTTATTAAGGTTCAGCGGGTTATTTAGGATACTAAATAGGCGTAAAGGAAAAACATATTACAAAATACAACACATTTTATTTTTATCTTAAAGCTACATCGTCCGACAGACATTTAAATCATCTGACTAGTCGTGATAGTCAGAATCTATCTAATCTGTCCTTGAAGTCTTGAGAACTGTACCATATGCTTGCCTTTACAACTTTCTACACTTCAGGACTCACAGATCAACAAGAGGACAAAGTCACCAAAGTGTGGATTTGGAGGAGAAGTGCAGGACTTAAGGCGTTGCTTGAGACAAGGCCATATTCTTACGTAATGTGCTGACCATTATACTGAGAGATATCATAAAATATTTTCAGTAAATATATTAGGGTTGTAACACAATGCCATTATCTGTATGTATATCAAAATATTCGTATATTTTCTGTTTTCCTATTCGGATTTATAGCAGAAATGGGCGTGGTCTGTACTGGAGTTTTCCAGAGTGCTCAAAAAAGCATATCTTTTGTTTGTACAGTATCAGTAGGAATAAGGTTTTTATTTTTGTCACAAATCCCCTCAGAGCACAGTGCATAGCCCGTGCTCTTACTGTGACATTTATTTTCGCTTCCTGTTCCTGTCTCTGCCCCTTAGTGTTGTCATCATGTGTATTCATCCCAATTGTCCCCACCTTTTTCTGTTTAGGTTCTTAATTACCCTGTGTATTTCCCATTTGCGAAGTTTCGTTGCATGTATGTGCGCCTCTGTGTATAATGTCCATGTACTGCAGATATATACTGCAAATCAGAAATGTGCACCACTCTTACATTGTTGCCCAGAAAAGTACTAAGAAAAAGCTTTTTTTTAAAAAAAGAAAAGAAACAAGAAAAGCTATAGTCCGTATTCATATTCGTTTTGGGCCATATTATCTGTTCAATCTGAATAATGTATTCAATTTTGGTTACATCCTAAAAATATATGATGCAGCTCTTTGATGTGATTAATGGTCCCAATAGTAGTTGCACAGCAATGCCAAACAAAAACCAGGTAAAAAAAAAAGAAGCAAACGAGAAAGCACACCACTGAAGGACTAGTTAAGATAATGCTTGAAATTTAATCCCCACTATTCATATCACAAAGGCTATTGTCATGAGAAAAATGTGCATATCCAAAACAGAAACAGGTTTTCGAATAGATCTGCTTCTCACATCATGTATGTATGATGTTTCAACATGAGAATTCTGGACAGTGTCATCATCAGCACGTACGGGCAGCTGATTGATGTTTATGCACTTTATTTAGAGAGTGCAGTAATCCACTCCTCCTCCATCAGATGCGCAGTGGAGATCATCCTGACATCCCGCATCACGCTGTGCTACGGCAGCTGCAACGTCGCAGATACAAGCTCATCGGTGGATAGAGCAAACTGCCCAGCACATCACCGACACCAGCCTTCCCACCATGGAGGCCATTTACACAAAAATATGTCAGAGGAATGCCAAGTGTGTCATGAAGGACCCCACCTACCCAGCTCAGAAATGACTCTATTCTATTCTGTTTATATATATTTATCTTATAGCTCTATATATTGTATTTCTTTTAAACTATTGTATATTAATACTCTTGCTATCTGTTACACTGCAGCACTGAGCTTCACTAAATAACATTTTATTCTTCTGTACACTTGTGTGCCGATAAATGACAATAAATAGTCTCTGACAGTGATAAATTTAGGCTGCTGTTTGAGGTAGAGACAGCACAACAATGGCTATCCTGCACTTTCACTGTTACTGTCAGCACACATTTTTTTTTGCCTTCTCATAGATGACGCTCTTGGCACAAAACTTCTCCAGCGACACTGTCAGTACTTAGTTGAAAAAATAGAATTCCCTGCATCATTACAGTATCAGCCAAGGCTTGGCTGGGCTGGACTGGACAGTCAGTCAGGCTAGGAAAATTCATGTTCCTACGCACCCTGTGGATTCACGCTTCAGAGGGGGGCTCAAACTACCTCAGACAACAACCTGCAAATGGGCTACTCACAGCAAAACTTGTGTGTGATAAGGAAACAAAAAATAAGTAACTAAAATGATGCAATATTGGTGGAACGATGTATTCATAAGGATAATACTAACTAGGAGATGTTACCAGGCTCCATTTCATTAGAGTGGCCTCCACAAACCTTCCACCTTCACGTCAAGCTTGGTAGAACCAAGGCTGGAGGTGACGGGTAGTTTGACATTATGAGGAAGTCAGGAACAGGAACTAAGATGTGTGACATGGCAGCATACACTTTCACAGCACTTTCTATGTTGTCCTGGGTATAACAGGAACAGTCACTGAAGATGGTACAGTAGAAGGCACATGGACGAGGACAGACTAGCACTACTCCTCCATTTGCACATTTCCACCAAATTTGGAACCTTTTCAGGAACTAAAGACTTCTCTAAAGAGAACTATTCTGAATGAGGACTAGTTTCTGTTTTGCATTTCCATCACACTGAAGGAACCAAGACTACTATATAAAATGACTGTTTATTGCTTGTGCTGTTTCAGAACACAGCAGAAGTACATCAACAGTGTGAATGTGGAGGAGGACTTGTGTTGTTCTTTATCGTTTTGATTTGTGACACGCTTATGACATTAACAATAATGCAGCTTTTTAAACCAGGACCAGTGGTCACATAGGCATAAATCATAACAGGGCTGGAGAAATCACTAGGCCAGGCACAAGATTATGTGTCTAGGCTATTAGTTTTTCATTCATAGTCGCCTGATGGACACGTATGCTCATTAGGCTAGCGATCACCAGTGACTATTTGTCACGTAAAAATCCAATCCAGGAGCCACTTCAGCTCCACAGTACGGATATTCCATCACTCTAACTCACTTGACTTCTAACACACCTGTTTCCTGTTTAGCCCATTCCTATCTATTTAAAACATTTAGACACCTCCAATCTTAGCAAGGTTTTTTCCATTTTCATCTCTGAGCATTTTCTGTTTGCTTTTTCTGTTTTGTTTTTTTTTACCCTTTGCTTTGTCTTCTGGATTAGTTTGTTTGTACTTTACTGTTCTGGATATGTGATCGACTGACCTGTTTCACATTTGGTTGCTGATTTGGATTTGTCAATAAAGCTCACACTTACATCCAACTGCTTCTGCTTCCTTTTTATTGTGCCAACATTCCACTCCAACACTCCCTCATTCATCTATTCTGACCCAGGAACTGAAAAGGTCCCTGGAACCAAGGCCAAGAAACTAAACTTGGAACGTCAGCCACCATGGAGACCTTGTTTCCTGTTAGCTCATCAACCGGAGCCATAAGAAGGGTTGTAAAACCTATAGTCTTTATTTTTTTTCTGTTTGCCCTGAGAATAGAGGTAGCCCACTCATTCATTTTATCCCTGTGTTTGGACCTTTAGCTTTTCAGCAAGGTTCGCCCAGGTGGGTGAGGTACATTAAGCACTGTAGGAGATACCACCTGCATCCACTAGGTCACTAACAAAATTTTCTGGAACAAGCAGTTATGGAGCAGCCTTGTGCTGGGAAGCTCGCTGGCAACCTGCACGGAGTCAGCCATGACTGCTATAGCCATCTACTAACCTTGATTAATGTGTCTCTATGCTGGGCAAGATCACACTGCAGTAGTTCCAGCTCCCATGCGCACATCCTGAGCATGCTCACTACATTCTTAAAGACAGCCTGAAACCAAAACTGAACTTTTTAACCATTTGTTAAAATATTTGGTCATATTGTTCTTAATTCATCTGTACTAATCACTTTAAAAAAGACCAAAGTCTTTTCTGTCCTTTTAGAACAAAACTTTCAACTAACATGCAACCTCTAAACATCTTCTGATTTTTTCCCCGTAGAATCACGAACAAGACAAAAAAGTTATAACCAATAGTGTTATGTCACGTTTCACTTCCCTTCCCCCAGCTATTAAACAGCATGCTCTTTTCCCTAACAGAGATATTAACTATGTGCCATAGTGAAATGGACATTAGCATAATCAATTCAGTTTGTAATCTGATATTGACTCGCAAAATCTCCCAGATGCTCCTACGCCACACTCGGAATCGAATATTTAAATGCAATTTCCTCCCTTCTCGCTTTTGCCATTAACCAGATTTTAAAATTGCTAGAACTTGTTGCTGAGACACATGCAATAGAAAACTCATTTAAGTCTATAGTTCTCACAAAAGTATAGAGTAGAAAACTTCAAAACCACAGATAGTTAAGAAGGTGAGACCCATGGCTTACTACACGTTTTATATGCTGTCTATTTTTTTTCCACTTGCGTTGAAGTACACTGTAAAGTGAATCCATATCCGTTAAAATCACTCTCCCACAGTCCCTCACTTTCAGTAAACCAGTTAGCAAATGTGTTCAAGTGTTCATGCACAGATAGTTTCAGGTTTTAAACTATTGACATCAAATTAATTATTAAACAATATAGAAGATGGATGTGAGCCATCCATAAGTACAAAAAATGTCTATCCATGAACTAATTATTAATGTACTCTCAGTGTTTAAAATGCATTATGGTTTAGGCTATGTTCCAGCAGGCTGTAGCTATCAGTCATATTTTATATTAATACAATATATCATGCTGTATTTGTTCCTCATTCCGGTAGGTGAGTCTCATTTTTTTCATATCACTAGTAGGCTGCATGGTATGGAGAAAAAATGCGAACAAAATGTGCGCAATAAGCTTGTAGGATGATATGCTAATAATGTGTGATACGATAAATCAGAAATGAAGGTGAAATGTCAAATTTTCCAAATTATTTTACAAACAACGTGTTTGTGAATCGCCAACCCAATCACCTGGTGCTACTGTTTAATTGTCTTTATTGTGCAAGATCAGAACATGGTGCCAAGCTAGCCAGATAATGCTAGTGCGCTTGCTAAACACAAGCGCTTACTGAACGAGAAAGCCTTCTCTCTGTTCTGATCCTTCAGTGCACTGCTCGTGCAGTTCTTCAGAGTGAGATTACAAGCTGTCCGTGGCACTCTGTATCTTACAGAGTGATTATTGTAGCTCAAAGAAAACTGAAGTGCCATCCTGTTTGAGAATGAAACGTATAGCTTCCCTGCTCAAATTTGATGGCGGATACTCGCACGCCACCGAGCTCTGCTGCTCATCCTACGCTTATTACGTCATCTATGCGTAAGGATTTTCGGCAGGGAGACAAACTCCTGAGTCTCTGCTCTCTGCCTCTTGTTTACTTCAGCGACTTTATTTATTTAATTGATTTTATCAAAGCCCTGACGATGTGCTCATTGTGTAAATTGCATGTGATAAAAAATTAGATACATCGTTCCTAAGAAAACAGTCACCATAGAGTGAATTCTATCATTGATTTAATATTTAGGACAAGCACATTGTGTTTTTACTTCACAGAAAGGCTCGATCACATTCCTTGTACTATAAGAAAAGCACTGACATTGGGAAAATAAATAATTTTCATCTAACTCTTGTTGTTAGAACAACATATACGTCCTTATCAGTGCCACAGAGTCTTTCCCCTGGGAGGCTTTTGATTACAGGGCATACTCATACTAACCCCAGTTGCCCTGTAACTTGCCCTATCACAATTGTCCCCCCTCCCCACTCCCCCGCAGGCCTGCACTTGAAGAAAACAGTGCTCTTGCACAACACAATGGAGTCCATCATTGTAACGTTACTTACTTTGTGGCTTATTTGGAGTCGTTTGGGGTGCGGTGACACACAGCCCTTTCACATGCCTAATGAACAGCCTAATAGATTTACCACTTATGCAGAGCAGCGATTTTCGTTATAAACCCAAATATTCTCGTCTGCCCAAATTTCCAGTAAACACTGCACTTCTGCCGTAGACCAAAGTGATCCCTTTACCGCCATGTTTGTTAAATGGAACAGTCACATCATTGACGTCATGTTTAGAGTTCTGTGCTCAGCCACAGTTAATGATCACACTAGACGCGTACTGTGCCTGAGGGCAACTGAACCGTGCCCAAGCCCACCTCTTCAAGTGGGCCTGGACACGGATCACACTAGTCAAACGAACTGGAATTTGCGGGTCAAACATGCTCGGGCACGGTACAGATCACCTAGTGTGAGTACACCTACAGATATGCCTTTTGACTACAGTTATAGTTGACCGTGGCTACTTCATCTCTGTAACAATGGTGATGATTCCTGAATTATTCTAGATAAAGACCCTATCATCTACGCCTCTTATATGTTACAGAAGACAGTACTTCTAAAAGATAAAGTGAAACGGAAATTCACACTCATTTTTCTTCCGTAACATAATCTATTTCCGAGTGAAGCACCATATTTAGGTGGGTGGGACCTTTTTTCTAACTGTTGAAGTTAGAAATATGGAGTCCTATCTAGATGCTATCCAACAACTTGTTCAAAGCGTGACATTTACTGTGTGAGGAAATCTCACTTAGCTAGCAAGGTTTTGTACATCTTTAGACAGACTGACTGTTTTTACTACCACGTAAACTGGATCCTTACCTTACATGTCGTATAAAAATCATGTTAGTGAAAATCATTGGTAAAATATATTTATGGTTTTTTAAAGTTAAGGTATCAAACTATATTTAGCCAAAACTAGACTTTTCAACATTTTAGCCAGAATTCAGCCACACAGACATTTGACAGGTTATCCCAAACAACCACACATACTGTATATCAGTTGGCTAGAGATGATATTAAGGTTCCACTAAATCGAAATCAGTGGAAATCATGCCAATAAATCACTAACAACGTTTCTTTAAGTGTTTTGGAACAAAACTGCATTTATCTAATGCTATTTTTAACAACAATGAATACAACTCAGTGACTTGGTTCATAAATGTGTTTTATATGTGAATATCAGTTATAGCCAAGAACCAGTTTTGTTTGGATCTTCCAGCAGGAAAATATGTCCAAATCCACACAAAAATTTTTCACTTATCACACAATCAAGCTTTTTTAGTCCACTAAACCCAACTGAGAGTTTTGTTCTCTACAGTGTTTAGCTAACTAGCTAAGACTAAATGGCTAGCTCAATGTCATCAGCTTTGGAACCTTTTCAAACAATACAGAGACAACAAAGGAACTCCGACTAATGCACCATGAAATATTGGTTTCTCCACCTTATGTAGTGTAATACAGTATATAGATGGAAAAGACCAACGCAAAGTGTCTTAGTAAGATGTTGTGCCACCACAAGCCACTAGAACAGCGTCAACGTACTGTGGCAATTTTACAAGTCTCTGGAGCTGTACTAGAAATATGGAGCGCCATTTTTCAAAAGAGATTCGCACAATTGATGTTTTGATGATGATGATGAGGTTCATGATGGTATTGGAGAGTGATGTTTAACACGTCATTCCAAAATCTCCCAAAAACAGAACATACTGCCATATCAGTACCTATATGATACTATTAATTTCTGTAAAAGTAAAGGATTGTAAAACACAAAACCCATTGCAATATCCTTTCCATTGTTATTTTATTAAGTTTTCATGTTGTGCTTACTTTGTATGTTATTTAAATTTAAAAAAAAAAAGATTTTTTTTTAAAGATTTTTATTTTCACCAACCCAGCATACAAGTACCTCTTAACTCAGCTTCACTGAAACACATTTTCCTCCTCTTCATTTACTTCATTCGTCAGACCTTGAATAACTGTAACTTGTTGGCTCACTATCACAAAGGCTGCTTAAATTGAGGGTTAATTCATGTAAATTAGATGTACAGTATATGGCGTCTTGTATAAATTAGGAACTACTGGGTGGGAGCTTGTGCCCATGCAGCTGAAGCTGATTCACCATTTCAGTAAAACAGTTTCGTTAATAAGATGCAGATCTGTTCGGACGTCATTTTGTGTGTTAATTGTATGCCTTCCTGGATGTGGAGTCGGTGATAACAGAGTCTGTGCAATATAACAAGTAGAACACATCTGCCCATCTGTTCCTAAAAGTGCTGTAAAGATAAAACCACCTTAACAGGAAGAGACAGTGTTCAATATAATGCTCACTCTAACATTTTTGTGTTGAGGTGCTTTCATGTAACTCAACCCTGTTGGTTTCTGTATCAGGGATGAAGGATCTACTGTTTTGCATCTGGAAAGGCCCATGGTCAGACAGAGGTGCTTCTATCAGAGCTAATTAAAAGCCCCACAATGAGCTCAACGGAGTTTATGGAATTACATCACCAAGCTGACTCATCTCTAAAGCTCTGGGGCAAGAAAGCACATAAATACTTAGCACCTCCCATGCTATTTTAAATGATGCTGGGCAAAAATTATTCATGTGCAAATTCACTGCACATATTCATGCGCTGTAAAGCTATGTGCCTAAAAATCCTTACGTCAAGTCTGATAATAGTCTGATTATAACAGTCAGGATTTGCTATTAGCTCTTAAAAACAACAATAAAAAAAAAACTAGACCTTCTTTCCTCACCATTTTCCAGCCATGTTCAACGTCATATTAATGAAAAATCCAACAGAGAAGTATTAGAGACAGCAAACACTGGACTCAAAGTTACCGAATGCAATATGACAGTTACTCTGAGCTACGACAAAGACTCTGCTCAGCTAGTTAGCGATCCGTGAGATGGCAGGCATGATGGTGTTAACAGAGTTATTAGCATTAAAATTGAAGCTTTGGAACCTGATCTATTTGAGTAAAGTGTACAGATGAAGCAAGTGAGGTAACAAGGACAGAAGTGATCCAACAGCATTGTGGGTAACACAGGAAACCGTTAACCGAACTGAAAATAAACCAACTTGTTGATGAAAAAAGTGTAAAACTAAAAAGTTAGTTGAGAATCCATCCACCCGTCCATTCTCTATACAGCTTATCCTACAGAGGGTCACGGGGAACCTGGGGCCTACCCCAAGGCAGGGGACACCCTGGACGGGGCACCAACCCATCACAGGGCACAATCGCACACACACATTCACACACCCATTCACACGCTATGGACAATTTGGAGATGCCAATCAGCCTACAACACACGTCTTTGGACTGGGGGAGGAAACCGTAGTACCTGGAGGAAACCCCAGAAGCATGGGGAGAACATCCAAGCTCCACACACACAGGGCAGAGGCAGGAATCGAACCCCCGACTCTGGAGGTGCGAGGAAGGTGTGCTAAACACTACGTCACCATGCCCCCATCCCCACGCAGTCTCAGCCCGTCAGCTGAGAACGTCATTACAAAATCAATATTGGCTCCATTACAGCTCGCATGTTAATTATAAAGATTAATATGCAAGTTATTCAGGGTGGATTATTCCTTTAATCAACTATTTACTGAATCACCTATCCAAAAAACTGCAGAGTGTAAACAGATGCACTGTATCACAGCATTCAAATCAGGACACCAAGAATTAAGGTTTAATGTTCAAAATTTCAAACTTAAACAGGCTTTCTTTTTTCTTTTTTTTTTTTCAGCAGGACCGGAAATCCTCAACATGGTCACGACAACGTTTCTATTATTATCAACATGCAACATAGAGTCGTGTGTTAGAAACCCCACGTAGCTACGTGATCAGCAGTGACTGTTCCCGCCCAAATTCCCCGACCTGTGATTGGCTGCTGCCCGCGCGTGCCGCGAGTGCACTTCAGCTAAACTGTCACCTGAAGCATCTCGTGCACGCGACATCCGAGAAGCGTTAGCCAGTTAGTTATTTAAACACAAACAAAAACACACAGACGGTTAAATAACCAGCTATCTAAACCCACACACACACACGGGCGGTTAAATAACCTGTCAGGAATGCCGTTTTAACAAAACTGAAGATGCTCTTCGGTTTTGGCAGGCTCAATTCAAGATATTATAAATACATTTATTTAAAAAAAAATCATATTTATACTGACTAACAATTCCGAAACTGGCTAAAGGTAAGAGTATTTATTAAAACTAGCGTCCCAGTTTTAAAATAAGTACCATTTTAAGGTGACTATTCCGAGACAAGGAGAGTGAAAAACAGGCTGTTATTGTCAGACCTGTCTGAAAACACTGCTGCTAACTACCGAGATAATTTCTTTCTTATGTAGCCCATATACTATAAATGTAATAAAACGTTAAGAAGTCAAACCGACGAGAACTTTATGTTTTTATTTTATTTTTATTTTTTTTCGCCGAACATCAGAAATCAGTTTAACCCTGCAGCATCAATTTAAGCGACCTAGCTAGCTGGATGAACTAGCCAGTGTGATCTGAATGCAGCCTGTGTGTGTGTGATAAATAAACGCACCGTTCAAACAGGTCCGCTCGTGCACCTTTCACTTGACTCTCCATCCATCAAGCTTGGCTAGATCTTCTTTTTTTTTTTTTTTAACCAAATGCAAAACGGCGCTGCACACCATATTTTCTGTGCACAAAGTGAAGAGAAATGCGCAATGCTTTTAAAGAGAACCTTACCTGCACTGCCAAGGAAAAGAAATATCAAGATGATCTCCTTGTTCAGAAACATTGCCATCACTCGCTTTTCCCTCATGCAGCTATAACTAAATAATCCGTATGAATTCAACGAGGACTCGGAGTTATTGTTTGCTGAATTAAATGTTTTTGCTAAATAGCAACGGTTTTCTCAGTGTTGCAGTTTAAAATAGCACGCCCGTGTGTCAACGAGGCAGAAGTAACCGCGCGTGCATACAGGCTGCTTTCGTAGCGCGCGCACACACACACACACACACACACACAAGCGCGCGCACACACTCTTAGAATCCATCCGCCCAATCATTCATCCGTTGGGGAAGCTTGGGAAACTGTGCGCGAGGCCCCCTCAGAGAGGCTCCGTCCCCAAACAACTCCCTATGCCCTACACTACTGCACTACTTAGAGTAAGGTATAATGGCTGCTACACACTACATAGTGCACTACATATCCACTCACAGGTGTTAGACCGGGAAGCTTGAGAAAGGGTATCCATCCCAAACAGGCTTCGTGCGACTCGGTTTACAGCCGAAGATGGACGTTAGAGCTCTGTGTTTTCAATTCAGTAGACTACTATACGGATATATTAAAAAGAACAAAGCCAATTGGATGACTTTAGGAATTTAATATCAGCTTGTCAGTTTGTTTGTTTTTTATCGTTACTGTGTATCTAAACGGCGCATCTTCAAGTAACCTGCTTGTAAAAACACCAATGCGGGATGAGCTTCACCAGCAAGGTTCTGCTAGTCATCCAGCATCGCCATGTTGGCTGACCAGCTAAACCAGCAATTAGCAGCAAAAACCAGTTTGGGCCAGAATCGAATTCCTGCTGGTTTAAGCTGTTACTTTAGCAGGGTTACAGTAGACAAAAGAAATAGCAAGGAAAATGGGTGTGTTGAAGGATTTTATTTATTTATTTATTTATTTAATGCTTCATCTCATCTCAGTCTCTAAATAATGATGTCACTCCTGGATGAATGAACTGATGCTCTCTTTTGTCTTCAGCTGAGCCCTGAGAGGGCCCTGGCCTTAGAAAACCTCCATGTGGCGTGACCAATAAAGAACAATGTTACCCTCATAGAGTCTCAGAGTAGGCCAAGCACCACAACCTGTTTTTTTTTTTTTTTTGTTTTGTTTTTTTTAAATGTGGAAATATTTCTGCTTATTTACCTATTTCTTTGGAAATCTGATAATCATTCACAACAAAATGTAATGGCCTCCATCTCAGTAGCCTGGAAGGGCTTCTTACACGCAACGTAGTACGATATGCAATTTATTATCATGTGGCTACGGGTTACTAAATCTGAGTCAGGAAATCATGTTTACGCAAAGTTGTCACTATTTTATCGGTGCACAATTCGAGTTCTTTAATACATTCATTCATCTTCTGGAACTTTAGCTTCAGGAGCTTTATCCCGGTAAGGGTCATGAGTCTATTCCAGGAACACTGGGAATACTCCCTAAATGGAACGACAGTCCATCACAGGGCATCATGCCCATACACATTTACACCAAGGCACAATATAGAGTAGCCAGACAATATTATGGTTTTGGGAAGTAGAAGGAAACTGGATAACCTGGAGGAAATCCATATGGACATGGGAGCTGTGAGGCAGCAACACTACCTGTTGAAAAATAGTTTATTTTTGCTTGTCTAAAGAAACTGTGCACACATAGTGCAAGTAAGCATTGTTCAGTTTTCATTTTGAGTATTTTGCATATGCTATGGGTGCCAGTGACAGTGTACTGTCTCATGTCCCAGTGCTAACACTTTAATTAAAATTGTCTATCCATAGAATTCCACCTAAGTTGTATAGATGTAATAATGTATTCGGAAGTTACGATGAGTACAACGTGAAACTGCCAAAACCAAAAGGCCAAGTCTTGAAAGCTTCCTTGATTCTTTCCTGATAGGTTTTGCAGTAGGTATTCGAAGATCTTCTGCCTTCATTTTTTTCTGTCCTCCTTATATTCAGTAAAGAAGATAGAAAAAAAAAACACTGCCAGTGAATGATGCAAATGTTTCCTATTGACAATTAGTTGTTGAAATAAACAGTATTCCTACTTCAACCTAATTTATTTCCACCTTTTCCCATGTTCTCTAAGCCCTTCTTAGCTCTGACACCAAGAATGAAGAGCAAATGATATCAAGAGTGGAGAAACCCAGTGGGAACACATTTAACAGTAAAATAATGATTAATTCAATTTTTGACAAGCTTTTGATGTCACACCTACTTTTGCTGGGTTGCCTTTGGTGGCTATCATTGAAATTCTGGAGCTGTGAGGCAGCATCACAACCTGATGCACTGCCGTGCTGGACTGGGTTTCCATGCTGCCCTGTAAAATGTATAGCTGTTCTGGGGCACATAATTGTCTCTGCACAGCAGCATGGAGATGTTAAACACACAAATAAGCTCTGTTTTTCTTTAAAACTTGTTGTCATCAGGTGCGTCTCTAATCTAGAATATTGGTATACAAAACAGACTTTTTGGCTCCCAAGTGGCACGATTTCAAATCCTCACCACAGGGAGAAAAATTAGCTGTGCGATCTGGGCGAGAGGAATGGCGTCTGTGAGCACATGTATGCGGAAGAGGGTAGATAACACTTTCTTCTGAGTGTGTTATGCTGCCCTGTGACAAAACATGAGTAGCAGTTTGAAAAGTTTCAGTTGGCTGGCTTCACATGTCTTGGAGGAAGCGTGTGTTAGAATTCACCCTTCCCATTTGGAAGCTGTTGTATGATGGGGAAAGATGGTTGGTGAGTGGAAATTAGGGAGAAAATGGGGGCTGAAGGTTTGAAGGCTAAAGCGTTTTTTTTTGTTTTGTTTTTTTTAAATTATGACATAATAAACCATAATGTAAACACTCAACTGTCTAGAATAGTACATAGGTATACAATTTGAGCCACAGCTCTAGCTTGTTTGTCTATTGTGAGCTTTTGCCAGAGCAGGAGCACGCTATTATCTCAGACAAACTTGACTACTCCAGTCAAGTTCTCACATGCAGCCAGGAAACTTAATTTGGAATGATCAAAAATAGTATATCTGGCATATGTCATCTTGTCTCCATGTACCAAAGCCTGCCAAGGTTGAAAAGCACTTGTAAAGGGATCTTGAACATTCATGCAGCTTGATTTTGTACTCAAGCATCTCCTGGTTGAAGAGCTCCTTTATATTCTTAGCTTTGTTCACGGGGACTGCTCTCTGTAAATCAGACCACTGGTTTCAGTAAGGTTCAAATCCTGGCACTGAGATGGCTACTGCAAAATAGTGATTTTTCTGTTAGCACAACTGTTCCCATTTCTGTCTTGATTTGGATGTACTGTATGTTTTGAGCCCTTATCTTGTTCTATAGCCAAGCATTAACCTTATGTCAGAGGCATATCCTCATGCGTCCTTTTTGCTGGTTTTGATAAAGCTTAGTTGCACTTTAAACTGCTATCTGTTACCTGGCTTGCACACACACATACACACGTGCACACACAGACACACACACACATTGGCATTATTATTAATGCAGGTAATTAGCTGCAGTTTTTGTAACAAAGAAGGTTTCCTCATGGGGACCCGCCAAATGTTAAGGCTTGACAAGGTCAAAACTGTCAGATATTCTCATCCTTGTGGAGGTCTGCATCTTATTTGGTCTGCACCAAGATATAAAAACCCACACACAATTCACATTACTAGTCAAAAGTTTGGACATACCTGCTCATAGAAGGGATTTCTTCATTGTACTATTTTCTATTATTTTGTAGAAGAATAATGAGAACACTAACACTATGAAATAACACATATGGTAATGTACAATAACCAAGAAAAGTGTTAAACAAATGAAAACTATTTCATATTTTAAAAGTCTTAACTGTGTTCCTGTTGAAGCTTGCACACTCTTGACATCTTCTCATCTTTCCTGAGGGAGCTTCACACAAGAGGCTTTTCTTAAACTACCCAAATAGGCCGCGTTCCTCCCTGCTTCTCCTGTGTCCTAAATGAAATGTTCTTGTTTGGGGAAGCTGCCAGCTTTCGTAGTGAGCCTAAGAAATTTGATGAAAATACATACTACATCCTGCTGTGAGCCGTAAGTATTTATAGTCATATTAACACTTGTATTGTTTTTTAATTAATAATTCTGCTAAGCGTTCAAAAGTGAATGCAGCAGGAAAGAAAAAAACAGTAACAAACTATAAAGAACATTCTTTAACGTGGACAGGAGCGCCTCCTGGAAAATAACACTTCGGCTCTTCTCCGACTACAGCCCCACCCCTCGGAAAGGCGTAGGGCTGTGATTAGAGAGTGATTGCATTTCAGAACACCACAATTGCAACACACTGATGTAAGTGAAATGCAATGTAACAAGGAATTACAATCACTTTCTTGCTTTTTCCCTGAAGAGATCAAGCAATGTAAGAGCAATGCAATGAAAGCTTTGCTTTTCAGCCCATAACAGTTTCTGCCTGCACATTCTTGCACGTTTTATCACTGCTATGAATGCTTTTCCCTCTGGCACAGAATCTTTCCTATACATGGGACCATATAGAGCAGGAGCAGATAAAACCAGGTTTGGATATCAGATTGAAATACAAATACACATAATGAACCCAAGTTGGCTATCAATGAATTAGATCATTTTGTATACTTTTTTTTCTTTAGCTTTTTATAGCATATTTACAGGGTTTATTGTTATTGTTGTTTTACCCAAACACTGGGTTGAGCCTGCTGGGTGATTTTCTGGGTTAATTTCTACCTCTTTATGCATAACCCAGCATCTGGTAAAATCAGCAGGGAGCTGTTTGAATTGCAAGTGTTTGCTGCCACCTACTGGTAGGATCTCATCACTTCAACCCAGTGTCTGTTGGCCAGCGGGATCCCATTCCATTTATCCATTTTTCAGTACAACACTAGCCAATATCTGATACCAATCCAATACCAAAAACATCTATGTGTTTATGTGAAATATCAGAAGCACAATGGCATCAGGGTTAAGACAGGGTATGTCCTATGTTTAATGCGAGATGTGTCAGTCAGTCAATATCACATGTCCATAGGATTGAATACATCGGATCAGATCAGAAAATCTTACCGATCCTGACCAGTATCAGCCCTTAGTTCTACTCAATATAATGTTCCTCTTGCTTTAACACAGATTTGAAAGTGCTTTTTCCTCACTCATGTGCATAGGAGCTGGGGTAACACTGAAACAGCCTTCTGTAGTACTTCTGGGCACTCGAGGGCCAAGACTGGCAAACCATGCTCTGTAAACGGATTCTCCTTTTTTTTCTTTTTAAACCATTTATGCTTTGTAATTTACCTTGTCAGTGAATAACTCTTAAATGTGATGTACAAGTGTATTGCACAGAACTGTGCAAAATTCAGAGACCACTATTTAGTTTTTAATTAAATGGCCATTGAGTATTTATTGTTAATTAAATTGTGGCAGACAATAATGATGGAAAATGTATAGTGAGTACATTCTACTTTCAGTCAAACAGCCATGCAATATTTATTTATGCAGGTCAATATTAAAGTTCAGTATTACAAAAAATTTCATACTGTTTTTAATTTTGAAGACATTTGTGTGTTTTATGAACAATAACAAAAATGAACACTAATGATGGGAAAATGTATTTATAACATCGAAAACAGGAAATATGTTGAAATCATAAATAAGTACTGCATGACTTGACTGAAAATGAATGCACTGTGTATTTTCCTATCAATTATTGTTGGCCAACAAGTAATTAACAATAAGTACTGATTTGCCATTTCAGTTTTTGCACAGAGCTGTATGTACTGTATAGGAATAATTATAGTTTGTGGGGTGGTGTAACGTGCCAGGGCATCTGCAGTTTGGTCTTCTCTTCTGTAGAGGGCAGACGGTTTTTTTTTTGTTTTTTTTGTTTTTTTTAAATAAAATGTTACAAGAGTGTTCTGTCTATCAGTACTCTTATCACTCTTATCATGTCAAACCAAGTACGATATCAGGAGCAAGTGACCACAGAAATAATCCAGCTAATTTCAGACTTTTAGATTACTAGGTAGGGAGTATTCTATGAACAGTATCTGTGTCATCTTGCAGATCACATAAGCATATCATCACTCATAGGTGGATTATAAATCAGTAGTAATGGAAACTTTGATGCAAAAAACACTGCTATCACATCTAGGTCAACATTAGTATCTAAGGTGTTAATAACAGTGCTAATCACTAGAGAAGCAACATCTAGGGGAATACTCAGATATTCCCAGTACTAATACTTTATGAGCTTTATTTGCTCAAAGCTCAAATTTGCTGAGTGCGCAAAAAAAAATTGGGTGATTTTACAAGTTATGCAATTTTAGTCAAAACAGTGTTAGACTCATTTGTCATGGTTTGGGGAAACAGTACCTCAGCATTTAAGATTCAGCGCTAGTGCCCGACTGTCTCTGTAATAATTATTAATCATACAGTGATCGCAATGTCAATAAATGCCATAAGAAATGACATTGAGTCTATATAATATATATATTATGCACGATAAGCATTTTCTAATCTAATAAATTGCCAACCTAATACATGCAAATCTAAAAGCCTGCTATGATATTGTTTTCCAGAGAAAACATATCATAATAGACTGATTACATTGCAAAATCTATTTTAGTAAAAAGTTAATGGGATTTACTTAAATATGTTTCAAGACAAGAGGCAAATTTAAAGAAACTTTAAATTTAAAGAATGAGTCTACATTTAAATCAGTGTTATTTGTGTAACATTTTATTATTCACTGTAAAGCTGACTCTGACTACACACTGTGCCCTACTTGAAAAGGCAGGCACATGACATGACATAGCCTTCATTCAAGTCAAAACTTTGCTGAGTAAAAGCTGTCTAAAACTATTCTGGTTTAAAGTCTAACTATTTTTGGTTTGCAATATTTACCATTAACTAGAATTTGACTTGCTGCCTAGTCAATTTATCTTAGGTATTGGAATTGATGCTAGTCTAACCTGGCATTAGCAAAGAAATCAGGCTAAATTAGTTAAATATATCCAGTTAATGTCAACAAATTAGCAAAACATATATCAACGTGCTTTTCTTAATCATGCTGCTAAGGGAGGCAAAAGGAGATGCCTCATTTTAAGTCTTTGCTTACGGCAGCATATTGCAATATTTTACTGAGGTAGGTCCAGGGGCGCTCATCCTCAACTTCCACACTGCAGTCCAGTGGCTTATACATATTCAATTGCACATGGATATCTATAGCGCTAACCACATTGTGTAGCATTAGAAGGTCACTGCAGATGGTGAATTAGCCTGATTCTTGATGGTTTTTTTTCTAATTTGCTTAACTGGATCCTAAATTGAAATGACCCCATTCTATTGACATATTGCATCAAGTCACTGCCTGCATGAGAGAAGATCTCCTCTGACAAGACCTTTGAGATTTGTAATGAGTACTCTGAAGGTTTATATAAAAATGTAGGTTGTAAAAGGTATGTTGTTTCTTGGAAATGTTTAAGTAATTATGTAAGAGTATACAAGTATTCAATTTCAATCTGATTCAAGTAAATTATGAATATGGCAAAAATAAAAAAAAGCACTTGAATATACTAATAAAGTACAACTACTCAAGCATTGTCCAACCCTGGAAATAGGTATTGGAAAAACACTAAAAGCTCCGTGACCACTAGGCGTAGAAACATTAGACGAACTTGTTATTTACGTTGAGCTACAGGGGGTATTGCATACTAATTTAATTTTATAAAAGATGCCATATTAACTGGTTGGTAAGAAATATGCTAATAACAGTGCACATACCTGAACTGTAAAGGTAAAATTACCTCTCCGAGAACCCATAAAAGACATCCTTCAGTGCACATCTTGCAGTACGTCTTAAAATATTCTGACTTCTTCCATGTAGGTATGACATTTTGCAATTATTGCAATAGGTCTATGAAATCAGTAAATATTTCCATAACCATTACGTGTAGAAACATTAGATTAAATGTGCCACTGACCATGAGCTATTAGAAATATTGCACACCACTTTAATTTGCAAATTAACATTACCAGTTAACTAACAATTACAGTTTGCCCTACCTATGCTATTACAAATGCACTTACAGTACATAAGTGGAAGAGGTACAATCACTCAAAAGATGTGTCTATTCATTTAATCTCCACAATCACTACAGATATCAGTTTAATTGTGAGTGATTCTAAAAGCAGCGAACATATCCTACCTGAAAAGGTAAAAATCACCTCTATGAGAACCCACAAGAATTGTTCATCAATCTAAACCCATCACATCCTCGGTATGTGAAGTTGTTTCCTCTTTCAATTAGAAATTGTTGCATTGCCTAGGAAATGTATCAATAGCTCTATGACCAGTGTTTAAACAGTGTATAAACATCAGGTTAAAAATACAGAAGAAACCACAAGAAGTAACCATCAATGCACACACGTAATTTGATTCTTTCTCTCTCTCATTCTCTCTCTCTCTCTCTCTCATATATATGTATATATATATATATGTATGTGTGTGTGTATATATATATATATATATATATATATATATATATATATATATATATATATAACAAGTGGTGTTTGGTGCTGTCAGACAAGAAGAGGACTGTGTGGCTGCAGTGGGCAAGATAGAAAAAAAACATTGGAATTTAGAAGAAAAAAAAACATTGCCTGGACTTTTTCTTGGCTGACAGGAGCAGTACCTGGTGTGGTTTTCTGCTGTTGTAGCCTATCAGCCTCAAGCTTCGATGTGTTGTACATTCTAAAATGGTCCACTTGTAGAAATGAGTCTTGAAAAAAAAATCAATAGCTCCATAATCACTGTGTGTATGAACACCAAAATAATTGTGCTATTTATTTTGAGCTATTGGGAGTAATGCATACTGATTTACATTTAGTGCCCTTTAAATATCTATCTATCTATCTATCTATCTATCTATCTATCTCAAATCAGTTAGCATACCTGATAGTATGTATATGAATATAGGCCACAATTTGTATAATTGTGGTACTAAAGTGTCTGCAGTAATGAGCACTACTTGTAGATTATCATAGAGGTGGATTTACCCCTGTAGTTGATGTAAATGCATTTTTATGAGTTACCCTGATGTTTCTTGACACAGTGATTATTTACATATTCATATTTTTATTCCCAGACTTGTATCAGTACAATGTTTTGTATAAGTAAGGGGCAAAAAAAAAAAAAAGAATATATAAAATTTCAATAACAAAGCGTGTAAATTAGTGGCCATGTCTTATGGTTTATCATAGAGATGATTTTATCTCTATAGGTTATGTGACTGCATTTTTATTAGAACAGGCATAAAATATTATAATTGTTTATTATGACTTAAAGAGCCAGTCAGAAAATTAAAGTTGGTGTGCAGTCCTCCATATAGCTCAAAGTTAATAACACAATTATATTGATGTTTATCTTGGCAGGTTTCCAAATTCATGTTGCTGTAAATGCAGCATTTTATAATTGTGAAGGGAAAGAAGGGAAACAACAGGTCAACATTTTATAAAGTGGCAGGTAATACTAGCAATTACTCAAAATTCATTAACCTAACTGAACAAATGTATCTAGGGTCTATAGCACAATTCATTTCATGTCTGTATTCCTAGTTGTTGTGGAGCTGCTGATTAATTTTGAAGAACAGATTTTACCTTTTCAGAATAGGTGTGCTCAATGAGATTACAAAAAGTATAGTTATCTATAAAATTAGGCATGCACAGTCCTCATTAGAGCTAAAAGTTAATTCATTCATTCATATATCTTCAGTAACTAATTTATCCTGGTCAGGGTTGCATTGAATGTTTTCTGTTTCTATTTCTTTATAATCTATGATCAGCAGCAGGAACCACAGCGATCAAAGACTGGTGGAGTTGTTGACTTTCAATTCATCCTTCACTGACTGAGCCCCACTTTACTATCACATACAAATCAATCTGCTTTACTCAGAAGAATGAAAACAATCAGCCATTACTGCACAAAGATCACGTCATACTGGTGACAAGGAACCCTCCTTTTTACTTCCATTTTCTTAGCTTCTCCTCTAGTTCTGGCCATAATTATGATTATAAGAGAACTGAACCATTATTGTCAGTTCTATGTACTTTGCTTTAGCTATCCATTATAAGGTAGTGTATTATGCTTATATTGATTTTACTGTACGCTCTGTGTCCTTGGAATTGTTATTAGGTTTTGATTTTGCCTGCAATGCCCAAGCTTGCTCCTGCTGTGCATATTGAAAAATACAGATATTTGGAAATGCATGAATAAAGAGCCTCTAGGAACCTGTTGCTGCAGCATATCCTCAGCCATTTCACCATGTGATTGCTGATTCCATAGGAATACAGTTTTAGTAAGAGGGGTTCATTTATATTCACTACCCTTTTATCATGCATGTTTGCTATTGTCATTAGCTTCTTGTCAATTTTCAATTCTCTGCTTGGCTTCTTTTCATACACAAACACTGTGCATGCTGATAGCTTACTTTGGGAGCAGATGTGAGCGAGTGTGAACATTCACATTTCAACCTGGACCACTGCTTAAATGTAATACCTTTTGGCTAATGTAAGATTGGAAGCTCAGATGCAGTGTGAGAATCCATATGCAGAAGCCTTAATAACAATCTGTATAACCACAACCAGTCCACATCCCAAATATCAGAGTTGTTAAACAGTCTATGGTTAAAATACCAGCAATCATAGTAGGCAAGGCAAAAGGTGTAAGTAGGAGGTGATTGGCCATGAGTTCCTGTACGACTCGGTGGATGTGCTTTACATGCTTGGCTTCGAAAGAGGAATAAACAAGAATGAGCACCTCATGCAGTACCTTGTTAATGAAGGCCTGGAAGACTGAATGGGCATTAGCTAGATCATAAGGCATTGCCGGTTATTTGTAGTGTCCAGAGGCGGTAATGAAGAAGGTCTTCCACTCGTCCCCTTTGCACATCCTGCTGAGATTATAAACACTACGCAAGTAAAGTTTAGTGTCTTCTTCTGGAGCTGGACCAGAGCTGATGGTACTAGAGGAAGTGGGTACCGATAAATCACACTGACAGAATCCTTTTTCCACAAAGAAAAACAAAGAGGCTGCAGGAGAGGTGGAGGGACAGATATACGCCAATGTTAAGGCCTCCTGGACATACTCTTCCATGGCAATACATGACACTGAACACTCCAGGATATTAATTCCCCATTGGTCAAGGAAACGATTGGGATATGGGTGGCTAGCCAGGGGTAACCAAGCCCATTAGAATTTGAGATTTTGTTGCTATGAAAGTGAGTGATTAAGTATGGAGCAGACCTGTTTATACAGTATGGTGAGGGGGATGGTGGTGTGGATCTAACTACTCCCCAATGGACTTCCATCTAGAGCATGGAGGGCTCTTTAACAGGACTAGAAACATTTCTAGAAATTTAGCTTCTTAGGATAACAAGATAGAGACCTTGAAAATAGGGAGAGCATTTAATAAAAAAAAATCCCTTGTATTTACCCAGAGATCCATCATATTTTTCTGAATGTGCAATGCAAGGACTGTGTGAGCATGCTACTAGGTTATTGCTCTGCAAAGTGTGGAAGTGATGCTGACCCAGCACACTCGGATCAATACCTCCATGGTGGATGGGATGTGGTGGAGCTGTTGGGCATGGGCTCCCAGTAGCTGGCCCTAGGAAGCTAGTGTGGTACAAAACTCCCAAACTTCCACTGGATTCAAGGGTAGAGGTGAAGCCTTCTGTAACAACGGAGACTCAGATGCAGTGTGAGGATCCATGTGCAGAAATTTTAATAACAATCTGTATAACCAAATATCTGAGTCGTTAAACGGTCTGTGTTCAAAATACCAGCAAATCAAGAGTCATATGCAATATAAAGACAATAATAAGTAAAAAAAAAAGAAAAGAAATAAAGTGCATAACACACAGGCAGTTGAGGCTTTGCACTGAATTAAGGTCCATGTGCAGTTTACACCAATCAGCCTAAACATTAGAACCACCTGCCTAATATTGTGTAGGTTCCCCTTGTGCGACCAAAACAGCTCTGACCTGTCGAGGCATGGACTCCACTAGACATCTGAAGGTTTGCTGTGGTATCTGGCACCAAGATGGGGAATTTGGAGGCCAAGTCAACACCTTGAACCATTTGTCATGTTCCTCAGACCATTCCTGAACAACTTTTGCAGTGTAACAGGGTGCATTATCATGATGAAAGAGGCCACTGCCATTAGAGATGGTATGTGTCAAAGTAACATCTACATGAATGCCAGGCATCACACTGCCTCCACCGGCTTCCCATAGTGCATCCTGGTACCATCTCTTCCCCAGGTAAGGTAAGTGATGCACATGCACCTGGCCATCCACATGATGTAAAAGAAAACGTGATTCATCAGGTCACCTTCTCCCATTGCTCCACGGTCCAGTTCTGATGCTCATGCGCCCATTGTACGCGGTCTGCAGCTACACAGCCCCATATGCAGCTGTGATGCACTGTGTGTTATGACACCTTTTTATCATAGCCAGCATTAACTTTTTCAGCAATTTGTGCTACAGTAGTTCTTCTGTGGGATCGGACCAGACAGGCCCTCCACATGCATCAATGAGCCTTGGGCACCCCGACCCTGTAGCCAGTTCATCGGATGTCCTTCCTTGGACCAATTTTTGGTAGGTACTAACCACTGCATACTGGGAACACCCCACAAGACCTGCCGTTTTGGAGATGCTCTGACCCAGTCGCCTAGCCTTCACAGTTTGGTCCTTGTCAGTGTCATTCAGATCATCTTCGAGAACTAACTGTTCACTTGCTGCCTAATATATCCCACCCATTGACAGGTGCCACTGTAACAAAATAAACAATGCTATTCACTTCGCCTTTCAGTGGTTTTAATGTTATGGCTGTTCGGTGTATATAGCGGACAACCACAAAGTCACTTGGAAGTGGGTGTGAGGAGCAGAGATCACTCCAGAGAATGACACCTCTGCTGTTCATCTAATAAAATTGTATTAGAAGCCCTTCTTTCTTGCAGTGTTTCCAAACATCTTGTTGTTGTGACAGGGGTGAAACAGTTGATTTTGAAACTTGACAATCATTCTAATTAACTAAAGTCCTATAAGAGTATAGTTATACCTATATAACTAAACTCTTCACCTATAACATCTTCCTCATGATGTGGGTGAGTGTGCTCATGGGTCCAATTCCTGGCAAAAGTTTTTCTTATTATTCATTACTTTATCCTTTTTTATATCCATTTGTGCAAGTCTACAACCATCATTGTGTTCTTCGGTTTTTCCCATGGTAATGGGTGACAAAGGGATTCATGTGTGCCACCTAATAGTTATACAAAATATTATCTTCATGAATAATATAAGTTCTTCATGAATGAAATACCATTATTTAAGTAAGTAGCTCTAGTAAGAATGATTTTAGCACAAAAAGAAATGGTTTGATTTGTTAATTTATACGAATTTATACGATAATTTCTGAACACACCTTAATGCAATGAAGCTACCCAGTGTAGCTAATTCACAGATTGGTAAAGTTTTATAAAGTTTACCATCTTCCTTTATAATCAAACCTTTACAGTAGAAGAAGTATATAACAGATGGAAGGCAGTGCAGCATGTGCACTATGCCAGCTGGTATTTACTGGAAAAAGAAAAGATACCAAGGTCAGCTAGAAATGCAGAATCTCATTTAAGGGTTGACATCCTCTGCTGAGGGAAACATGAACAGTAGTTGTCCACCATGTGCTTACGTTTCCCTTCCTCAATCACTTCATGAACTAAAGCTACATTATTTAAAATTTTGTTAAGTTGCTGTTTCATTTTGTAGGCATTAAATCCTGCTTGAAAATGACCTTTTAAAGAAAGAAACAAACAAGGCTACGTGACTGAGGGTAAAATTCAGTCAGTAGTCATAATTAGGGATCATTTTTTTCTGAATATCATAAGAATCAAGCCAACCCATAGTCCTGGTGTCACAAACTACCACATCTGAGTTTCCCAGCATTGCAAGTGCACTTGTTCTTTGTCATCCACCTGTTTTTGTTGTTTTGCCATGTGCCTTTGTTTTGGTTCTAGTTCTGTCTTTGCCTCAGTCCTGTCATTGGTTTGTTTCCCAAATGTGTGCACCTGTTGTGTGTTTAGCCACTAATTAGTTTGACTGTTTACACCCTGCTCCTTTTTCTCTCTCATTATAAAGTCTTATTTTGCATTTTGTGTCATTAAAGCCTTACTTTCCAGTTCTGTTTTCTCTGGACTTCTTGGTGGTGACATTTCTCTGTCTTTGACAGAGAATATAGAATCCTATTTTGAATTTAGGATCCTATTTTGAATATAGAATCCTATTTTGTTGCTGTCTGCCTGTGTTTTGGAACCAGCTATGTATTCTGATGACAGTTCATGGATTAATCTAATTAAGTGTACGTAATTATGTGTTGCATCCTACTATCGCACTTTGCACCTGGCATAAACCTAAGAATTTGAAACTTTATACAATTGATCTTGTGTGAATTCTGATGAAGTGGAAATTATGAGACTAGTTTACATCAGGAGGCAGAGGTAGTTTGGTGCTGCCAGAGATTTTGGGCCAATTAATCATGCCCTATATCCTCAACATGTCAGCTCCTCAGGTATACTGGAGGACTGGTTTTATTTCTGCCTCACTTGTAGGGTCATTTGGATAAATGCGTCTTGCCAAATGAATAAACTGAAATGTTGCAAGTCAGTATCGATTTTTTTTTAGTTTTACAGATTTATACACATATAATTGTGTATGGATCACAGGGATAGCTTTGACATATGCAGTCAATTGCAAGTTGCATGGGCTCCATAAAGAACCAGCAATAAATGGCACTATATGGCATAAAGTGAGTGTGACTTCTTCGGGATCTGTTTCCGCTAGCGGAGCAAAAATAAATAGAACATTTGGCTATATTGTGTCTGAAATGTCACTTACTCTATATTAATTTCTTGTTTACAGAACTGTTGTATAAAAACAAATATTGTAATATTGCTTAAATATCTCAATGTATCCTATTTCCACATGGGTACACTATTAAAATAAAGGGTCTTTAAACCAATGCCATACACAAACAGAGGTCAATTCAGAGAAATAATCAGAGAGCAGATGCTAGGAGTGAGACAATGTTTGCGATGTTTTATTAAATGAAAGTTTAGTTATTTAAAGGGAGTGACTGGTCATGTTTGTAGTTCATTCAGTAGCTGTAGATGGCGTGGAATTCTGGGAAGTGGAGTTCTTGACAGGAGCAGATGGAGACTTTTTTAGGAAACCAAACATTTCTTCTGTGGCATCACTTTAAAGTGTGTCAACTCGGTTACATGACTTTTTTTCAATTATATTGCAACCTGCTTGGTTGCGATATTTGCCTTTTCATTTGCAAATACAGGGATTCAACAGTGTACTCTTTAATGTTTATGGATGTGAGGCAAGCTACTGTAGCACTACAGCTGAGAACTGTATCCAATTTTACTGGAGCTACTGCTCCTCAGGGTCATGTTTAGCTTTAATACAAAATCAGTGTTTTTGAACATGGAAATTGTAAAACTGTGGACAGCATCCAAAATGCTATGAGGTAAAATCCATAACAAAGAGTCACTGAGACATGGATATCAAAAGGAATTATTTATCTCAGCTCCTATTTGAAGGCACTCAAGTGGCTTTCATCTGGATGAAAAGGTGGTCATTCACTAAATTCTCAATTCACAAGCTGATGGGCTTTTCAGTGCTTCCAGCTCACCTTTTGGAAAAAAAAAACAAAACTGGAAATATTCCAATGTACAATGTATTCTGACATTCTGCACACATATTATTACATGAGTCTCATGTAAACTATATGCATTTAACTTACTGTATATTCATTTTCTAATAAGGAACTTTATTCATTCATCTTCAGTAACCTCTTTATCCTAGTCAGGGTTGTGGTGGATTAGGAGTCTATCCCAGGAACACTGGGTATGAGGTGTAAATACATCCTGGATGGTTTGCCAGTCCACCAAACACACACACACACACATACATTCAATTCTAGGGGCATTTTGGTGTAGCCAGTCCACCTAAATGGCATGTGTTTGGAAGGTGGAAGGAAACTGGAGAACCCAGAGGGAACTCATGGAGCGAACATGTAAAACTCCATACAGACAGTAACCAGAGCTCAAGATCAAACCAGGGACCCTGGAGCTGTGAGGCAGCAAATTTTGTATTTTATTATTAAATACATCACCACGCATGAAAGACAGCAAATTTGAGGTGTAAATTAGAATCAGGGCCATACTACCATTATATATTCTCACTGCTGCTGATTTGGTGGCAATATGGATTTGAAATGCATCATGATCGGATTGCTTTTTCATTTTTACAACCTTCCACCTTTCATCCAATCTAAGTACTAAGTGTCAAAGACACGCTGAAATATTGCAGCCAAAAAACACCTCTGTGAAACATTTTTGGAACATTTTTCTGCCGCAAGAAAGTTAGTTTGAGGAATACATTTTTTAAAAATGCATTTTGCCACAGAATCAGCACTGTCAGGAGATCTCCCGGGGTTTGAGTGCAAATGTTGGTTTATTAAAAAAGATCAAAGCAGACAATCAAAGGGTGAAGCAAACTGAGAGTGAAAAGCAGGCAGGGTTGGGCGATCTACAAACAGAGTACACTAGTCTAGGGCAATCTCAAACTACACAAATATAACTGTGTCAAAACTAGAATGTTAAACTGTCAGAAAGCAGGAGAGAGACTTCGCACAGAACAGGGGAATGTCTGGATTATTTGAAGGGATTAGTGTGATTGGGAAAGGGTGTGTATCAGTAATCAGTGGACTGTGAACACGGATACAAGTCATGTGATAAATCAGGTGACTGGCTTCGTAGGTTTTTTTTAGCTGGCTGAGGATCTTGGGGAACGGAGTTTGTGTTTGTGTGTCAAGTGAGGCTGGCAGTGACATGACACAGTTGAATAGGAATACATGTATCCAGGTATTGAAATAACCATTTCAAGTTATCCATCTTACTAACATGGTGTTGAAATGTTGCAAAGTCAGTATGTATTTTGTTGATTTCTGCACAGGAGGTTAAGAGTCTTGCTCAAGGACCCAATCATGACAGCTTGGCAGTGCTAGGATTTGAACACATGACCTTAACCACTGAGCCATCACAACTAACACAACTAGCTTGCATTGATTCAACCACCTTTATCACTGAATTAACTTGCACTAAAAAATGAATTTCAGTGTTTTACTTAACCAAAGTTTTTACTAGCATATAAATTTAAACTCAAACAGGGTTTTTATTAGCCTAAAATAGTCGCTAAAACAAAGGGCACAAAAATTATCCACTAATTTGCAGATCCCGACACAAGGAGATAAAAATGTTAGATATCCCACTCTGCATTGCATTTTCTGATATTTTACTGTGAGCTAATGCACTGCTCTAATTGCCAAATCATTTACAATCCTATAAAATAATTAAACAGTATTAATTATTATTACTGTCTATTTATACTATTTATTAATAAATATTATTATAATTATTAAACCGCTGTCAAATAAATACTGTAAATTTACAGCAATTTTTTACAGTTTAATGCAAAAAATGGTATATATAAATGGGAAATTCAGGAGTGTAAGGATACATGCATATCATTTAACATACATTTCATTTGAATTTTGCCTGTAGAATGCTTCCATATGGGAAAAAAAAAAAACATGCCATGCATACATTTCATTTTAGCATAATCCTTTGTAAACATCAGTGATATTCAGTAAGTTTTATATGTTAAACATACATATTACACTAGGTTTAATTTTTTTTTTTAAATTTAAATTGTTGAATTAAATCTATCACTTAAGTAACTAGCCCTATAAACGTTTAGTCAAGTCACTGATGTTTTACTGTGCATGTGGCATACTTTGAAGTGTAATATTTACTTTTTATTCTTATTTTTTTCCCACCATTAACTTGAGCTCAAGTATACAAAATATTGGGCACAGTGTGTCCATCTTGGCACACTGCATATATCTCAGTAAGTAGGCATGCATCTGCTCTGTCCAAATGGGTCAGATGCTGCGAAAAGTACACCCTCTAAAATAATTAGCATTTCCCAAAAATGTCATGCTTTACCATTTGATAAAGAAAATTAAATCCTTGGCCTGCACTCATTAGTTATGGAGGCCTCATACAGCCTTTCTGAGCAATCTGACATGTCATGTACCAAATTGAAAATGATGGGCGGACCATATTACTCCTATGAATTCTATTCCACTTTTATCAGATGCTAAAAGAAATCTTTGTATCTGCCTCCTTGATCCCCAGAGTCAGAGTCCAGCAGAAGGCATACACATTGCACATTTTATGGAAGATTTTTTAACCTTCTTTAAATAGAAATGGGGGAAAAAAAAGAGGCAATATAAGCATTATATGGAAAATATCATTTCAAAGTCAGTTAATATAAGTTACAACATCAGTTTTCATTCCTCTTTTGTATTTTCTATAATCTATTTTCCAGTTTACATTTTCATTTTCAACTTGCAAGCACTTTGCAGAATTAAAAGGAAATCAATTGACGAGGAGTGGCCTGGTGGATCAGCAGGCATGCTCGACTTTCTCTTCCTACAGAGGAGTACAGTAGTTTCGTAGCTTAGCCACAGACTATGAGCTTATCACAGTGGACTGGAGAAGCACTGATTTACTTTTTTTGAAAACAAGCAAGGCCCTGGTAGGATTTGTGCAAAATCACTCATATCAGTCATATCACTGTTAAAAGGAGGATCAAAATAATTTGTCTTGACTACTCAAACCAATCTGGCATTCATAGCCCTCATGTGAACATTCACCACAGCACCTATTCTCAAACACCCTGACCCCAGTCTGCCCTTCATGTTCGAAGGTGATACCTCAGAGAAGGGGATTGGTGCTGTGCTCTCTCACCGTCAGAGCTCCCCTGCTAAAATGGTTTCTTTTCTAGGAAACCAATGGGAACAGAGAATTGTTGGCCATTAAGCAAGCCTTAGTGGAATGGTGTCATTGGTTAGAGAGATCAGAGTACACATTTACAGTGTACACTCACTACAAAAAAAAACTTAAATACCTGAAAATGACAAAACATCTCATCCCAAAACAAGCCAGATTGCCTCTATTTTTCTTCTGATTCAATTTCACTATCCTCATACCATTCTGTTTCCAAAGACATCAAAGTTGATGCATTTACTCATCGGGCCCCAAACCTGAGACTAAAGATACTATATTGCCTCAATCCTGTTTATGGCCCTCATGAACTGGGATGTTGATCAAGAAATAGCTCAAGTCCTTAGCGGTCAGCCAATTCCTACACAATGCCCCCCAGATAAAAACATATGTCCTCACCTCTGTGATGCCCTCAACGCCTGGTCACATAAGTATCTCTCTAGCTACTGGATGCCCAAGTGTCACCAAAACGTAACAAAGGCTTGCTAGTGGGAGTCTATGTTTTACTGATATCCAACACAAACTATGCTTATCATGTGCCCAAACCAAAGCCATTGGGTCATTGTCCATCTGCACCGTGAAGCGCCGTCCAATGAGTTCTGAAGCATTTGGCTGAATATGAGCAGATAAT
>CM075016.1:7487478-7502080 GCA_037576675.1 Pangasius sanitwongsei | reverse complement strand
TGTGATTGCTTAATTCTGAACACAGCCACATCCCCAGTTATAAGAGGGTGTGCACACTTATGCAACCACATTATTTTTGTTTTTTCATTTTTACTCACCCCCCCTAAAAGATTTCAGTTTGTTTTTCAATTGAGTTGTACAGGTTATAGGTCACATTAAAGGTGGAAAACGTTCTGAAATGATTTATCTTGGTCTAATTTTTTTCACCAGAAACCTGGCATTTTAACAGGGGTATGTAGACTTTTTATATCCATTGTATATAAAATGAAGATCTCAAGAGAAAGACTTACAGAAAAGTTTGTTGGAATATAATTTCTTTGTTTCTGTTTTAAAATCTTGCACTGTTCTAATAAAGTATTTAATACCATTTTCAGTATGAAATCAAATGTAAATCCAGCACTTTTGGGAAATTCCTCTCTGATACCCTTCTGAACTGGGATAGGAATGAAAAGTTCATCTAGAAAGTGAAATGTTTGGTTTTGAATATAGAATGATTTAGAGAAAAATTGTTTTAAAAATACTATGTGTTTTAATGTTTACATTCAAGTAAGTATGTATAAAGAAATCTGAAATGTATATCATAATGACAAATTGATATTTATAGCAGGAAAGTAGCTTTTCAGAGATACAATATAAAGAGAATAATAAGACATGATTGTGAAGTGGGTTACGTTTCTGATGATGGTCGAGAGTGAACAAAAACAGTGAACTAAACATTTTTCTGTTGAGATGTTTATTACTAGGATTTAAGAGAAGACATATTACAGATTTCATCAATTACAGCAATTCATCCAGAAATCTGAAAAATAATTGATGTCACCAAAACTTGTTGTTTCTAGCTGTAGTGTCTTGCCTTAAGTAGCGATGAATAATAATACTCCAATACTATTTATTTATATCTGTACGTAATATATGAAACTTTTTGGCTGTCTCAAAGTGTTGCAGGATTTTAACTTCAACTCATTAAAATGAGTTTTTTTTTTATGCCTTCTTGATATGTGAAAGCCAACGTCAAAAATAAATATGGTTTTCATGAAAGTGCTTTAAATTCTCTGTGCTTTCCTTAAATAAAAAAAACCCCTCATGTTCCACCCATTAAAGTTGTGAATATGGAAAGCCTAATGCATTCAATATGCTTTTTCCATTGGAGAAATTCCAGCTGGCTCGAGTAGCTGTAACCTACACGGATGAAATAGTTTCAACTGAACTTCTTTGTTGGTTTCATCCAAAACTGTTGTTATTGTATTATTTGTTTTTGAAGGGACCCAGTAAAACTAAATTGTGTATTTTCATGGATTCTAACATGGTGACTAATAATATAGTATTCTCTGACTTAAAAGGTTTTAAACTGAGCTGCAGTGTGTACAGCAACCGTTTTCTTACTAGATAATTTCTTTGTTCATCATCCAGCAAAAATCAGTGTAATCGAATATATCACACGACATCACTTTAAACATGAATGTGTAATCTCTATCACTAGTTGTAAACCAGCCAAACATTCATTTTTATTAGTTCCAGGTCATACGTCTGATCAGTGCAGAATGAGAATTGTAACAGTGCAAGTCTTCCATCACCTCCATCAGTCCTCTATTGCATTAAGAGCATTAGGACAGAAGAACTGAAAAATGACACTTTGCAATCCATTAACACAATGCATGAAAGAAACTGAAGAACACTGTAATAAAAAAAAAAACTCCAGTTCTTATGGTAGATACGAGACTTGTTATTTAGGAATCTACTAAGATCTATTACCGATGTCTTATTTGTGACAAAATACAAAATTATATAATCTTTAGATGAACATCATTTGAAGAAGTAATTTATTTTTCTATTTAAAGCCATACAGTTTTTAGCTCATTAGGTTTTCATTATCCGCTGACATATAACACACTCTGTAATTGCTAAATAATGGACATTAAGTATACTACAGTGCAGTCATAGCAGATGCTAATGTGGCTGAAGTGAGGGGTTTTCACTGTTAACTTACTGGAAAAATGAGTTAACTTAGAAATCTCTGGTGATTACAAGACACATGCTATAAGTTTATAAGGTTTAAGATTTGCTTGTAACAGGCTGAGAAATTTTGGGGAAATTGCACATTTGAAATATTCAGTTGATCCACATTTCTAAGCATGAGTTATGTAAGGAAGAACACATGACAGACCGTGCTGTAATACAAAAATAATGCACACCGGGGGGTGTGATGCAGCATGACGCGCAACTGGAGTGCCGCTACCCCCGCAAAGTGCTGTTAAACAAAGTAATGTACATCTTCTGACCAATCAGATTTGAGCATTCAACCGTGTTTGGTATAAATATGTTTTCAGAATGTGTGATGGTCAAATAAAAACACATTAATATGATATTCATCATTATATTCTTATAATATTTAATATTCTGTGCTGTTTCTAATAAACGTAACATGATTTAGTGGCGAAATCTAATCCAACACTGTATCAGTTTCTGTCACATGGAAATATTATAAATTCATATCTAATTGAGTATTTTGACACGTGCCTTACACTAAAGTATCCATTAAAATCGTTACATTTGAAAGGAATGCTTCAGTCTCCGTAGTGGTGAAAATGTTAGCCATGCGCTATCATGCGACAAAGTCTCCTTATTACTGCTCTTCATTCACAATGACACAATTAAATCACAATTTTTCAATCGCAAATCTTTTCACTCAGCCATCTATCACGCACAGAGTCCAGGACCTTGAAAAAGATACACATTCTTTTCGTTTTAGTGAGTAACCTCACTACTAACCACTTAATTTTAAAATATGAGCAAAAAAGCGTCTTAAGGATTGATTCTTCAAAAGGAATAGCGTTAGCGTATGGCTGTTTGTGCGGTCACTGGGACAGAACAGACTGAATTGGATGAGAGGCAGCAGATGAGATGCAGGCTGAAGGGACAGAGAATGCTTCATTCATGACAGCGCTTGGATAATGAGAAGTGAATATGATGAGAGGACGAGAGTTCATGTCTGCTATGATAAATATGTCATTGTTTCTCTCTGCCCTGTCTTTCATGGAAAGAGCCCATTGTCTATTCTAGTTACGCACTGATTAAATTTTGGCACGACCAAGAAAGGACGAGAGAAAAAAAAAACAGAGATCAAATTATGTTGTTTTTCAGGGCATCCAGTGGATAATAGGCTATTTCATCTAGCCACATAAAACAAATAACAGTGATGTAGTGTTGCACTAACACCAGTGCAACTGATGTAACCTTGTTCGCTTATGAGAGATGTTTTATTCTAGAAATTTTCTTTAATGTGCGTTATCAAGTTTACTTTCAAGTTAGTTACCAGCTTGTTGCCTGTAGGTGGCGTTCAAAAAGGAATGCATTAATGAAATCAGATGCTTATTATAAATGTGCTTTGACTGGCTTTTATATTCAGGGCACTGGGTTTAACATTTCATTTGACTAATCGTATTATTTTTTTTTTTTTGTGATTAGTATACAGCTGAGTTTAGATTTGTTACACATCTATATCTCATATCACCACACTTCATGAAATGCGTTGAAGGACCACATGAACTCTATGAGGGTGCGTGAAGCTCAGCGTGGTGTGACCCACTTAGCAACACTTGACACAACCTCAGTAGTCTTCTTTAAAAAGCCTGCTTTTGTACTCTTCTTGTCTCTGAGTTTGTTTGTTTTTATGCTTCAAATCGAAAGAAAACACTTAAAAGCCTGTGGGAAAATGTATGAACACTTTTTTTTTTCTGTTGGCCAAAGCAATATCTGAAGAGGTTTTGTTTGGAACAGCTAGGTAGGAAATGTACTGAGTCAAAGCACTGATGGTTTGGATGGGGTAGCCTTTTTATTTTCTAAATCTACAAGCCAGCTTGTGCATTTTTTTTTTTTCTTTTTGTCTAGAGGGGTCTGTTGACTTTATCATGGCTTTGAATAGATTTGAATGAAATATTTATTTTAAAAATAAATATATGGTTATCTGAAACTTGCTACATATTTGAGAAAATTAAGAAATCCTGGATAAGTGTTTTCTGTATAAACTGATGGGAACTGTCAGAGGGATGAGTGTAATGTCTGATTTGTCCATTTTTAAAAGATGGCTCAGATCAGTAACAAAAATGCTTGAATACATATTTATTATTTTCTTTTTATTATTATTTTACAGAGTAGTTCAATACACACACTTCTTTATAGGAACACCCGTACCCCTGCTCATTCATGCAATTATCCAATCAGCCAGTCACGAAGCAGCAGCACAATGGATAAAATCACACGGATGTCATGACATGTCAAGAGCTTCACTTAATCTTCACATCAGTGGGGAACAGGGGAACAAGAGTCTAAGGCTACAGTGGGCATAGGTTCACCAAAGACTGGAAAAAGACTAGGTGATGTTTTTCAATCTTCAGCTGTCCCGTTTCAGTGAGCCTGTTCTCACTGTAGCCTCAGATTCTTGTTCTTGGCTGACAGAAATGGAACCTGATGTGGTCTTCTGCTGTTGTAGTCCATCCACCTCAAGCTTCGACATGTTATGCATTCTGAGATGCTTTTCTGCTCACCATGGTTGTAAAGAGTAGTTATTTGAGTTACCGTAGCCTTCCTGTCTGCTTGAACCAGTCTGGCCATTCTCCTCTTTCTTCTTTCATCAGCAAGGCGTTTCCGCCCACAGACCTGCTGCTCACTGGCTCTTTCTATCACCATTCTGTGTGAACTTTAAAGGCTGTTGTGTGTGAAAATCCCAAGAGATCAGCAGTTTCTGAAATACTCAAACCAGCCTGCCTGGCATCAATTACCATGCTACGGTCAAAGTCACTCAGATCAGATTTTTTTTCCCCCATTCTGATGTTTGATGTGAACATTTACTGAAGCTCTGGTCCTGTATCCGTATGATTTTAAGCATTGCGCTGCTGCCACCTAGGAGTTAATACAGCAAGTGTGAAATCGGTATTCAAACCTCAGTTTTAACTACAGACACAAGTGCTATTCAGGAGTTTGCTAAAAACAGATGTGTGTCTCAGGTTCATGCAATTCCGACCTTGGATTTTTAAAAAAAAAAATTATTATTTTTTTTACACAATATTGGCTCAAGTGCCCTGCAATTTTTACACTCAAATATTGTGGACTAACACTCAATGGCAATATTATTAATATCATTAATATCATTATGAAATAATTAATCATATGGATGGTATTTGTAGAAGCCTTTTTTAAAATTTCCACCTACCTAATTAACCAAAACACAGGCACAATTTATTCATTTCAAAACTAAAGTAGCATAACGCAAGCATGAAAAAATTTATGTTGCACACACATATTATGATTTCATGACCTCAGATTTGTATCCCACAGTCACATTCAGAAAGACTTTTATTGGCCAATTAAGATTTCATTTACAAGCAATTTGAACTTGGCAGTTGCTCCATTAACACAGACTAAATTGAAAATAAAGTAAGCAGTGAATTAAACCAGTATCCTTGTTGTCACATTAAGTTAGGGGTCTTATTTACTGTGTTGGCGCAGAAAATTAAAAACAAACGAATAATCTTTTTGTGATGGGTTCAGTCTCTTCTCTGGTTTCATTCCTATATATGCTTCAGTTATTGTGCTGTTGTTGGTACAAATATTAGTCTACTTCTAGTTAATCATATTATGAATCGGCTGTGCTGTATCAAGTGCTATTTTCTAGGCTTGCAGCTTTGGCACTCTTAATGTTAAATGTTATCATGACTAGGATCCTCGCTATTATTACAATCAGCTACAATATATGCACAAAATATTAAATGTTTATGTTAATATTTGCTTTCTTTCTATTCATATATTATTATAGTAATCTAAACTTTTTATTATTTTACCTTGCTTTTATGCTACGTCATATTGCATAATTATAATAATCCTGCATATTCTACCCCTGATTTATTCGGGCTTTTAAAGAAAGTCTTTAAAGGTTTGCCTTTAATGGTTATGTGAAAACCTGGCAACCTCAGAGGCGTGAACTTCGCTCGGGTAATTTTAATAATTTAAACGGGCTGCCCAAAAACTCACCCCTGCATAAATATTGACGTAACTTTTGAAGTTTGTAACAACTCTGCATACGAGCCCTCTTGTTCTAAATCCATTTTGATGAGTTTGTGTTAATCATAATTTTGATGCTACCATGCCTGTGAGCTGAAGATGAGTTGTGATTTTGCAACACTGTTTTAATAACTGTAGCAAGATCTAGCAGGAGACCTACTACTGTTACAGTAGAAGCACTACTGTACTAATCAAACAGCATCCACTGAACACCTAAGTGCCTAGAATAGAATAAAACTCTACTGTGTTTCATTCGTTATTTGGACCTAGGCACATACGGCCAGCAGCTCTGTACATTCTGAATTGCTTCAATTTCCAGACATTCCAGACATCTTCCTTGTGGACTTAAAGTATTCCCTCCTGTTGCCGCTTCACTGCTGTTTTAAATCAGCTGTCTCAAAAGGGGTGAGCACATACAGTATTTCAAAAAAAGAAAAAAATCCGTTGGCTTTTGGTCACACATGAGCCGTCCAGGAATAGTACTAGGTCTTGTCCCACCATTGCATCAGTCTTCTTGGAATCTTTAATGTGGCTTGCATTAACACTTACTGTCTTCCTGAGCAATCACTGTTAAGTTGCTGTGTTAAAGTTTATATGAGAAATGATCTACACATACCTAGGCAGCATCTATTTTGCATGATGGAGACATCTACAGACAGTAGTCAGACCAGGTTTTTAGGGTTTCTCTATGAGTGCTTTCAGGTAAGCATTGTTTAGTCTGGTTGCATTGAACCCTGCTGCGTTTTCCTGCTTTTGTGCAGGTTAGAACACAGCAATTTCACTCAGGACCAAAACAAGGGTTCTGAGACCCTCTGAGTGAGGTAGACTGGTCTGAGTTCCAAGCGAACTTAAACACGGTTTATTTGCAGTGAGAAAGCAATTTGACCCTGAATCGACCCAAATGCAAAAAAGTTAACTAAATGTGCCATGAATTTTGTATTGTGCATAGCTTTATTATTATTATTATTATTATTATTATTATTATTATTGGTAACTTGAACTGAGGTACAAACAGAGCTTTAGTACTGCAGAAATGCTGTGTGTTCTAGATATGGGCTGATGAACAAAAAGAGAAAATAAACACTGGATGTGATACACAAAATGTTTTATCCTAGCTATTTTTATAATTACCTATTCACTTATTTAGCAGCAGATGCGTGTTTTTTTGTCCTTGATTGTTTTTTCTAATTTATATGCATACTTGGCAAAGGTTTTGTTCACCTTTTCCATAGTTGTCTTTCTGACCAATGAATGAAAGTGTTGTTTCGAGTACATTTTCAGCTCTACACGGCCCTCAGCCAATGTTTTTGTTTGTTTTTGGTTCGTTTCATTATGTGCAGTGGGCTTGCAGGAGTGCGCAGGGGAATGCCGGTCAAAAAGAAAACTGTGTATTTAATTACTTTTTAATTATAATTGCCGTTAACATTATTCGTAAAGTGTTGGATTTGACACATTATTGCAGGTCTATTTAACCTTCTTGGGTGAAAATCCTCCTCCTGATAGATTTTATTTCACGTTAATGGACTGAAAACTTTCTCCATTTACCTTGACAAAGAGAGGGCATGTGAGTCAAGAGCATGTGAGATGGGAGAAGAGGGCGTGCCTTTTAGGAAATGTTGGTTAATATTGGAGAACACTGACGCAAATCATTCCAGAGTAATATGTATCTCGTCTCCTGTTTTACTGGTGAGAAAAAAGACTGATATTTTGGCATATTTTTTGAGTGATAGCGGCGCTCCTACACAAAATGCGCCAAAAGGTTGACATGTCTGATAATAAAATATATATTAGGAGTAAACGTCACTGGATATGGTGGCAGTGTAAATATCATATCATATCATGTATCATAAAAGGATGGTAAAGCTGTTATATCGCCCAAGCATAATGTGCAGTAAAACACACAGTGTAATGTCTGTAAATGCATGGATCGCAGAATGCAGGCTGGGGTGTAAAGTTGGAAGCCATTGTGTCACGTTGAATGCAGTCTGGACCTCAGGTCGGATAAGTATTGATCAGTGGAGACAGAAAGTGGGACTCCAGCTGTCTAAGCAAGAGTGAGTGACCAATCAATAGGATGTACAGATGGTGGCTCGGGGGGAAGGCGCTTTTCAGTAGAGCTGCTAAATACTTAAGATTGTCAGGACATTGAATACTCTCAGCAGTTAATCTCATTACCTAACGCAAGAGGAGGCGATGTGACAGCAGCATCTGTTTGCACAGTCACAACTGGCTGTGCTACGATAACATCATTATTTCCTGTGTGGTATGAGGAAATGTCTTCTCTAATATTTAACTAATGAGTAAATGTACTGCCATTAGGGTAACTCTAGCTGTCTTATTCTAAGAGAAGTAATAGTGCATTGTACGTTTATGAATCATTTCAATGCCAAATATAGGACTGCCCCGTTATACGTATTGTGCATTGCCATGGGCTAAACCTTTCATGTAACCCTTAAAAAAGTTGGTATTTTAAGGATAGCACTTACTTTCTTAGGCCATTGCACCTTTGACCTTCTTTTATCTGGATTGTATCCTGAGTGTGTCTCCCAGGGTTGTTCCTCTGTTTTATAGTTGTTTTGTAAATAAGACAGTTGACGCAGCAAAAATCACTTTTTTTTTTTTTGTTAATTTTTTTCGCTAACATTCACTAACATTTTTTTTTTCTAAAGGCGCTAGTTTCGCCATTCAAGGAGCATATGCATCATCTATCGTGAGGGTTTTGGTTGTGGCTTGGAGAGAAAGATGCACTGTATAACATTCCTAAAATGAAGTCATTTGAGCGCATTTGTGCTTCACGTACATTTTTATATGGAGAATCTCTATTTGGATACTCAAGAAATATGAAACAACCAAGCATCTTTGGCATAGCTGAATTATATTAGGACTGTGCCAAAAAAAAACAACAACAACAAAAAACAAAATTGAGAATCTTACAGTGAGTGCGATTTCCCAGGTTGAATACTGATAAGCTTTCTTGAAAAAGACTACAAGCTTATCATGCTGGTTACTCTTAGACCTAAAATAAGGCATAATAATAATAGGCAGGCATTTTGTTTTCACATGAGCTGAGTAACTATGAAGTGTAAGATTCATGTTCATAACAGGATACAAGACGCAGCTACATGTGTAGCAAAAAGTCAAATGCTAAGATTAGCTCATTAGTTAGCTGGATACATTAGCTAGCTACAGTTAACTCCAGAATTATTGGCACCGCTTCATTAAAATGAGCAAAAATGTATATATATATAGGGCTGTGTGATATGACGATACATATTATAGGATGATAGAACAATGTCTATTGATAGATACTTTCCTATATTACCAATGCCAGTGTCAAAAAAAACATTTTTCGGCATCTGATTAACGTCACAAAGGTCGGAGCTAGGAGCTACTAGCGGTGTGTTGTAACAAAAAACAAAAAATACAAGCACGAATAAGGTTGACACAGAGCGAAACTCTCCGCAACACTCCGACACAGGCATCTACCCAGCTAAAACTGGAGGTACTTCTGTCATTTGGATTCCTAAAACTCAAAATTGAACAGAATGTCTTAATATTTACTTTCTTTATTTTGTATTGATGTTGTTCCCATTTTCACAGCGTTATGGTTTTCTTCTCATTTGTGATAGTTCTGTTCAATGTCACTTCCAAATAAATGGAGAAAAGAAAAAGTGCCTTTCACTGGTGTTTAGTTCACTGAATTATCAAAATACAGTCATGAATGCATGCATTTATTTTGTATAGATACATTTTTTTCATCAATTCTAGAGAGAATTTATCGTGGTATACACGATCTTATGTCACGATATGAAATTATCTATGTCATAAGATTTTGTCCATATCTCCCAGCCCTATGCATGTATATAATAAATTAATAATGCATGCAAAGAGTGCTATTTCGAGCTTGAACATATTATGGCGCTTTATAGTTTTATGGGTTTTTTTGTAAATATTGTTTTGTTTTTTTTATTGTTTGTCAAAATTATATGTAGTCTTACAATATCTGGTAAAGCCTCCTCCACAGGGAATGACAGCACCTCCTGCCCAAAAGCATTAATGAACCATCATATTTTACAGGGCTTTTTATTTTTTTATGCAGTAATCATAATTCAAAAAATGCTGAAAGATTTCATGGTTAAACACATTTAATTTTGCCCTCATTCTATCACATTCTACGATTCCAGTTACATTTTGAAGTCCCCCTACAATAAAGAGTAATAAAAAAAAACCTGCACTTAAAGATTCAGCAGATTTAAACATTGCTACTGAAAGTCATAAAAATAACAGTAACTTTTATCATTTTAAATACTGTAATACAGAGATCTGCATGGGCTAATATGTTTGAATAAGGGTTTAAATTGTGTCTACAGTTTTAGCCTCTATTTTGCTAAGTGAGATATCAGCACATATGCTTCACTGACAAGTTGACAGCTGTCAGCATTAGGTAAGTGTTTTTTTTTTTACATTGAGATTATTAGGAATCAGTGACAGATTTGAAAAAGGTCATCTCCATGGTTACTACCATGATTGTGTGTGCTGACCAGAGCATGGTAATGTAGACAAATCTAAACTATACATAACACCTCTCCATTTAATTTTGGTACGCTATAGTCAGGCAATTAAGTAAGGAATAAAGCATGACGAGACATGCTCTTATAGGAAAATAATCAACAACACGGTGGTGTGATGCCACCTTTCACGAAGCAGAGCTGTTTTCACTCCAAAGTTGATTATTTTCATATAGCGGAACATCCCAATGATGTCTGTTTCCCTTATACAACAGCAATTTACCAATGATTGCAATTTATATTCATTAAATAACGCATCGTACTTTTTATGCTTTTACAGTTACATATAGTTTAGTGTTGTGAAGTGTCTTCGCAAATTAGTTCCTGTTATTACTTAAAGCTATAAACAGCCATTTCCTCACCAGACTATCTTTTTAGTTTCTCTTGAAGTTCAAAAGACAATAAATAAATAAATAAAATGCAGCTTATCATGTAACCGAGAAAGCATTAAACGGAAATTTGTCTGTCCTGAAGACTTTCCCATGGCAGAAAACTTACTGTAACTAATCACTGACACTGGAGACTCCTTCCATAAATGTTAAATAAATCGCCTTACAGAAGGCTTCACCATATCAATGATTATACAGTTTTCCTTGTTAAGTAACAGCTCATTTTTAACCTGTTTATTTTTTGACTTGTCACAAGTCCCTGTGAATGAGCTGTTGCTATAGAAACAATAACATACTGTATTACAGCAAGCACATTAGCGTAAACCTGTGATTTGAACATGAATGTACGGTGGTTAACAGTAACTACCTAGTCAGGGTTGCAGTAGTTTAAATTTGTCTACTAGTTTGTTTATATTTTGGTAAACAGAGCCAACTAAACTTGTTAGAAAATATCATGGGAAGGTGCAAACAAAAACCAAACAGCCCTGTGTACATCTATAGTTGGGACTTAAGTGATGTAGTTGAGGAAGAGGAACTGTCAGAGCCAGAATTCATACACCATGCTGACAGTGCTGGCATTTCTACTTCTGGGTTTTTTCCACAGTGTTTCAACAACAACAACAACAACAAAAACAACAACAACAACAACAAATCTTCTGGTTAATTTAAATCCAAATATATTTGGAGCACTAAACAGATACAGATAGTGGCATTGTGTTATACTCCTAGTTCAGCAGTAGCAAAATACAATAATAACCATTTCTGTGCTGTTTATGATATTTCTTGATATACCACCTACCAAGTTAATAACAAAACCCAATATACTGTATAATGTGAGAATTCTTGCCAGAGGCTTCAGATGACACGTGTTTGTAGACAGTGTATGGTGTGGAAGATACGGAAGATACCTGTGCAAGATAAATAAGCAGGGCATTGAAAAAAAAGGATAAAGCAGAACACTTTATTATTTCATTATTTCATCACAGTGTGAGGTATGCCCACAGAGGGACAGGATGGCATCTGTCAATTTAGGGTTTTATACGCAAATGTAAATAAGCTGCTCTGTAAACAACCAGTTCTGCATAGAGAGCATTGTGGCAGCTCTCGAGCGACCCAAAGAACGGTGTTGCCCGGACCAGTAGCTAATCCTCTCTGACAGGGAAGAGGTTATCTTAGCTATGGTAATTGGTTGCTGTCGTGGAAGTTAGACTATTTGTGAAACCTCATTTGGCCTCTCACATTTTATCAGTGAGTCAGGACAGGCAAAAATGCTGTTGCTAAGAAGAGGGGGGCTGGCATACCAATTTAGAGAATCTGAAGGCATGAAGAGATTCTGATTTGAGGTTAAAAGTGTTGTTTTTTCCACCTAATTCATTTTGCTTTAATTATTGTTAAAGCAGAATGTGATTACTACCTTCAAGAGCAGTTTATAGCTAACTGATATTTTAGTGCTGATTACTGTACGGCTAGTTTCTGAAGTTCTAGTTCTTTTTCTTGTTTTTTCTTGGCTTAGCTTTCTAAAATGAACACTTATACAGTGCATATGTGAGGATAATGAAGGTTGTTGTATCATTTGAGAGGATTAGCCATTGACTTTCACAGTTGGTCTATAAAAGTTTATGTCAATATAAACCAAATGAGAATACTCGAAATAGTGAATAACGCTTGTGGTTTTTACACAGATTAGCCAAAACGACCTGTGAAATAATGGAATGTTTGGTTGTGGAAATTGAATGTGGTGTTGATGGAACCATTAGAGTATCTGCTTATTTCATATTTCAGGCAAATACTCTTTCCTGGTCTGATTTGTTTTTAGCAAAATAGGAATTTAAATATTGCATTTTTTTTTCCTTCTGTGTATTTACAGCCATAAATGAGTTTTAATTGCCTGGTAATGAGAAACATTTTTTTTTCTTTTCTTGTCTTGCTTTCATAAAAGGTATTCCCTGGCCAGTTCATAAAAATTCATAATGATTCCAGTAATTCAGGACTACAGTAGCTACATATTGTTTGTTTATTTTTTATTCACAACCATTAGTTGTTCTTTTAGAGAGTTACTTTATTCATGAGCTCCTTTTCCACTAGTAAGCATCCAATGTTCTTAGGTAAAACATCATTCCCATTTTGATGGCTCAACACATTACTGTTGCCCCGCTAACAGACATGTACAATGGCTTAATTATGGTATATTAAGCCATCATAGTGACACAGGAGATAGTCACAATATACAAAGTGCTATGACAGCCATGTTCATTGTTTCCTTCAACAGTCATCTGAAAGGCTTGCAAGAGGGCATGTGTTTTGCTGGTGTAATTAGAAGCAGAATTTATGGGAACAATCAGCCTTTCAGTCAAGCGCAGCCTATTTAGAGGTGACATCAGGACGTATTGTTCTGGGATGCTGACGTCCTGTTGGAAACCTGACATTGCAGACAAGCTGTCACAACCCTTTTAGAGGGTCTGTACAGCAGCACAATCATGACATGTGGAAAAATTTGGAAAATTTCAATTCAATCGTGTGATCACAATTGGATTTCTCATGTGAGTTTTAAATCCAGAGTTGGGCTAACCTCAGTCAGTAAGGATTTAATACAGAAATTGCACACATCGGTATTTACTCTCAGATGTAACTCCAGACTAGAGCACTATTCAGAAGTTATGGACATGACTTGTCGTCCAGAGATTGTGAGTTTGAATCCCAGTTATCTCTCCCTGTTCAATCACAGTGACACTAGCCAATTAAGTGTAAGCTCGTGTAAGTGGAAGAGGGCAAATAGCGCTTGCCTCTGAGTGTGTTAGGCAGCTTGAGCAGCAGTTTTGGAAAAGATGTGGTTGGCTGGCTTCTCAGAGAGAAAGCATGTGTTAGCTCTCCCTGGTTGGTAGCTGTAGTATGATAGGGACAGCTGGCTGGTGAGTGGAAATTGTTACAGTACACCACAGTACACCAGTGATGTTACAGTACACCACAGTACCCCAGTGTTGTTACAGTACACCACAGTATACCAGTGATGTTGCAGTACACCACAGTACCCCAGTAATGTTACAGTACACCACAGTACACCAGTGATGTTACAGTACGCCACAGTACCCCAGTGTTGTTACAGTACACCACAGTATACCAGTGTTGTTGCAATACACCACAGTACCCCAGTGATGTTACAGTACACCAAAGTACACCAGTGATGTTACAGTACACCACAGTACACCAGTGTTGTTACAGTACAACACAGTACCCCAGTGATGTTACAGTACACCACAGTACACCAGTGTTGTTGCAGTACACCACAGTACCCCAGTGATGTTACAGTACACCACAGTACACCAGTGTTGTTACAGTACAACACAGTACCCCAGTGATGTTACAATACACCACAATATACCACAGTACACCAGTGATGTTACAGTACACCACAGTACACCAGTGATGTTACAGTACAACACAGTACCCCAGTGATGTTACAGTACACCACAGTACACCACAGTACCCCAGAGCCATCTCTGCTCTTCGGGACTGTTTTGAACACACTGACTGGCACATGTTCAGGGAAGCGGCAACTGATGGCGACTTCACCAACTTGGAGGAATACGC
>CM075016.1:7461225-7487378 GCA_037576675.1 Pangasius sanitwongsei | reverse complement strand
CTGGAGAAACGTTGTTTCGTTTCACTGTGTACTTGTATATGGCTGAAATGACAATAAACTCCACTTGACTTGACTTGTTACAGTACACCACAGTACACCAGTGTTGTTACAGTACACCAGTAATGTTACAGTACACCACAGAGAACAGCGGTTACAGTTGGGAATACACCCTGGATGGGAGGATGCAAGTCCATCAAACGGCGGCATGTGCACACACATTCATACATTCGATTATTATTATTATTATTATTATAATTATTATTATTATTATTATTATTATTAATTTCAATCGCAGTTGCATTTTTGCTGCCAGTGACTTATGCCAGTGAAGTGAAATGTTGCAGTGTATTTTGGATTGGATTCGAAAGTAAAGTTTGCATTTAAATAAAGTCCATGGCTCACAGGTTCACATACAGTATAGCTTTTATATATCCCGTTAAAGCACTGCTGTATAATCTGCCTCCATATAAAGCAGTGACTGTACAAATAACATGAACTTCAAGTCCGTCAGGGTGCTAAATTTTCCAGTGAAACAAGAAGCGCATGACGATGAGCTCCGTATTTTATGCGCTTCTCTTCTTTGTTTTTCAGAGTGGACAGCATCAGTGTCAAGACAGCATAATGATCTTTAAGTGGCTAAACTCTCCTTTCATGCATGCTTTACATTTTCAAGTTGACCTTTTCAAAAAGGCATTGCTCAGCTACTCTCGTAAACCTTTTTTTTTTTTGGTTTGAAAATTGTTATTTTCTCTTGCTCGCTTTTCTTTGATGTCTTATCATAAGAAGGTGTAGTGGTTGAGCATCTCCATTAAATACCGTTTGACTACCGTTGACGGATTCTAATGGAAGTGGCATGATGTTTAAAGCTGTGAGAAGCATTATGCATTTCCCAGACATCTTATTTCCTGTCTGGCCCCACCACTAACTTGTCATTGGAGGATTGTTTGCCTTCATGGTCCATAGTTTGGAAAAATAGCCTGTTCCCTGGCCTTGCTGTCATGGTGGTGAGAAAAAGGAGGGCTGAAATGATGGGCTGTATCTTACTAAGTGAAGCATATTCTTCCTGTCTACAAGGAACCTCTGGGATAAATAGCTTCCACAGGATCTAAATTCTCTCCCAAGCACCTCCAATTTGTCAGCCATCAGCGCAGATCTTCTAAATGTCAGGCTGAGGATTTTATTAGGGGTGCCCTTCATAGGCTTTAATGAGACTTATGTCTGCTTGAGTGTTTCATTTACCTAACACTGACTGCTGTTTGTAACCTTGAGGTGAGCGAGATGTCTCAAAGACATGCTTCTGTCCTCTTTCCAAGCAGTTTCCTTACAGTAATTGCCTGCCTATGCTGCCTAATTAGATGGGTGAAGTTTTGCATCCTAGATGTGACACTTTGTAGTTTCAATTACATTATGTCTGTTTCATTAGACTTCCGTTCCACCAGGAACATGCTTCAGTCAAACACTGAATTTTACTCAGTGGCACTAAGATTATTTTGCCCTTCAGAAATTTCACAGATGAAAAATACCGTGTGCTTAATTCTAATGGAATACTTAAGCAGCAGAAAGTGAAATCATTCGTAGATGACAGCTGTGCTGTGTTTGGATGCCTGCGGCTTCCAGTAAATATTACAGTCATCTAATGACTCTGGATTACTTATATTATTAAAACATTTTCTTTTTAGTTCATTGCTTTTGGTCTGCATTTGCATAGGAACTTTGAAAGATATTTCAAGCTCAGTGTCCTCAGAACCCAGAAAAACTCCAAAAATACTTCCAAATGGGTGGTTTTCTTGCAGAGCTCCCTTTGTAACCACAAAGGCTGCCAGTGAAAAGGTTCAGAAGCCATCTGTCAGCATTTGTGGTTAACTGCAGCAATCTGTTTTGGTCCAGTAGACAGTGTGTTTTCGATGGTTCCACTGTAAAAGAGAGCTGGAGAGCTGTGCTGAAGCTTTAAGGCTCACGTTGTTAAGGATATGTTGCACTTTTAGGACACATCCTTAAAATTATACTACATGTAAGTAGTTTAGTTTTGAACAGACCCTTATTTAAATCACTTTTTCAGTGACTCAATCTCAAAAGCCATTCTATTTCGCACATAATACCCTATATAGCTTTTACAGTGCCATTATGTGATATGAGAATATACTGTGAGTAAGAAGCCATTTGGTTATTTGAGCTTAAGATGGCAGCTTTTTTGCAGGGATGAAGGCAATGGTTTTTTTTTTTCATTTTACCCTCTTTTTTCCCCACAATGCATTATATGTACAAAAAAAACCCCAAAAACTTACTAACACAAAAACCGTCTTCCTGCTCTCATTTAAAGATTCTGTTATAAACGCCATAGACTGAGCTTCGAGAACTTTATTTATTATAATTATTTATTATAATTATTTATTTACTAATTATTTTGTAATAATTAGTTTATGTTCACATAACCTAAGCTTCTTAAGACCAATTCTTATGCATTTCTTGAATTCATCTGTACTAGATGCAATAAATGTGGTATTAAAAGTACTACGGGTGCTAATTGAGACAATAAACATCAACATACAACCGTGAAAAAGATTTTTAAAGAAAATAAGAAGAAGTAAAAATGTGTTTAAAGTGATATGGCAAGGCAGGAAGTACTTAATTATGAGTGAAAGAGGAAGACAGGTTGAGTGTGAGGGCTTGATGATAAAAGGAAAAAAAAAACAGTGCTTTAGACATCTGCTGTTTGCACTCCTGTTTGCCAAATGGCAGAAATGTCATCAGGTGTGGGTTAGGGTTGTGAAATCCTTAATGAGACTACATGTATTTATATCTCAGTGCTTTTTTTTGTTTGGTTTTGTTTAGATGTTGGCAAAGGGTGAGATTTGTGACCCACGATGTACTGGACTTATGGAGTCTGATACACTGTACATGTTGTGACAGACTGTGGCCCTGCTTGTGAAAAGCAATTTAATTAAACTTTACGAACTGACTTTTTTTTTTAGGTGTGGACAAATCAGACAAATTTTACTAGGTAGATGAATTAACATGCATGGATGACAGAAATCAAGGAAGTAACACAAAAGGACAATTACAAATCTAACTGCATAATTTTGTAGATAGATAGATAGATAGATAGATAGATAGATGCTTGAGGTTTTCTTTTTTTTTTTTTTTTTGGTGTAGCAGCATTTTGACAATCACCTGCTCCTACGTGTCTGTGTTTAGTCATTTTTCATGTCAGTCAAATGGCTGCTTCTTTCGGTTCCTGGCGGTGCGCTTTTTAATTAGGTCCCCCTGTTCCTCATTTCCAGCTTTCATATGTAATCTCTGAAAATCCCAGCTTATTATTCAGTGATTCATCTTAAAACAGACTCTTTAGTAATTGCAGTGGAACTAATAGGAAAGGGTATGTAGTTATGAGAGTGAGAAATGTAAGTCTGGGAGTTTAAAGAAGATAACCTCTGCTTCTTGTTCAGTCTTGTGTATTTCCACTAGGGCTGGGCAACGTAATGATTTAAACCACAGCACAGTTGAATTCTCGATTCTGATGGGTCAGAAAATGTGCACTGATTTTGTGTAACAGCACGGCTCGGACTGTAGCTCCAGCTGTAGCATGAACAATGCACTTGTTCTACTATGTTAGTGTTTCTGTAGTAACAGCTCATACACAGGCACTTGTATGGTGGACACTCCACATAACATAAGACTAACAGTAAACAGATAAAAAATAATGTGGTGTTGTTTAACAAAGAAAAACGTGTATTCGCTGATGTGACTTCTTTTTTAGATTACGTTTATTTAACATTTCGAAAAGGTTGTCAGAGCCTTGTAACAGTAACCGGGTTTTGTGAAGTTTCCCAGTCTTCCCAGTTCGTAAAGTCTTCAGGAGAGAGGGGTTTTACGATTTTCTTGGTAAAATGACAAGCTTTTTTGAGAGAGAGAGAGAGAGAGAGGGAGAGGCTGGTGAGGTGTATCTTTGCTGTAATGTAAATGAGAACAAGAACTAACGTGTCTCGTAGATGTTCCACAGCATTTAGTCAGTGCAGTGTGTCATTATCACTGTAAATGTTGGCAAATCTCTGTGGTATAAGCAGAATAACACACTCCAAACCATGCTGTTATTCTTTAAGTAATATTGATATGGAGAGAAATGGTGTCATGATACACTTTTCTGAGCTATCATGAATATTTTTTATGAAGCCAAACTCTGATTGGAAGCAGGTTATTAGAAAAAAAAAAATTCAAAAATGTAAAATGTCACATTTTGTACAGATTTTTTTCTCTGTACATAGAGGTATGTAAATAGACATAGACAGAGAAGTATGCTTGGACACGCCGGCCACGGATGGCTGTGGCATCATCGGGATTCGAACTCACAATCTCCATTTTTTTCTATTGCGCCACTTGGGAGGCCTAATATGTTTTTTTTTTCTTTTTTGCAATATTGCCCAACCCCAGTTTCCAGTAATTCTCTGTTATCTAGTCTAGGTTTATATTGTCTAGCAATTTCTGGTTTAATTTTTAATTATGGATTTGCCTTTATTATTCTTGTCTCTTTGTTTTTCCCCTCTCTTTGGGCTAGATGTGCACAAGGCACTGAAAGTCTGATGCTACACCATGGTAAACAATTTGATGGTATAACTTTCAATACTTGTTGCATGTTGCAGGGACAACCCTGAGCTGATGTTGTACTCATATGCAAATTAATTTTCCTGTGCCAGTGTTATTAAATGAGCATAATGCTAAAAAGAAGTTATTGCTCTCCGGATTCCTCCTTATTACAGAGTTACATGATAATCCAGGGACCTGAGTAGAGATACTGGCAAATATAGGATCAGCCTAAGAGCAAGAGTCAGAACAATGAGCTGAGGCTTAGATAGGGCGAGACACATAAGTAGGGCTGTAGACAGGTATAAACAGAGCTGCAAAACAATAAAACAGTTACAGCAGACTTATCTTTCTTCTATAGTGCCATGCTTATTTTTAATTAGTGGAAATAGTGTTTCATTGCATATAAATTTTCATTTTTTTTTTAATTAGGTTTTTTTTTTTTTTTTTTTTTTGTTAAATTGAACATCCAAACATCTCCCATTGGTGAGTTCTTTCAGGAAAAAAATTCTTTAATGGAACTTACCACAGAGCTGTTGAATTCTCAAATCTGATTGGTTAGAAGGTGTTGATTAATTTTCTATAACAGCAGCTCGGACAGTATTTCCGGTTGTAATGGAAATCACAGGTTTATATTAACGCGCTCATTCTAATACATTATTGTTTCTATAGTAACTTGCACAGGGACTTGTATGGCTGAGACTTCACATAAACTGTTTGAAAAAATGTGTGTAATTGTTGATATGCTGAAGTTTTCTGTAAGGAGAAAGTTATTTAGCACTTCTGGAAGGAGTCTCCAGTATTAGCGCTTTGCAACAGTTAGAGGTAAAGGTGCAACCTTAAGCGTTTTGACTTGCGGATGGAGGGATTCGCAGTTTCTGTGTGTAGGCCACAGACACAGTGGACTTCGTGATAGCTGTAATTCCAAACCATATGGAATACACAGTATCTTCAGAATACAGTGAATCTCAGACCATCATCTTTCATCTGTAACATGACATGATGGATTTTTTGAGAGAAAAACAAAGGGTGATGAGGGAACGAGTGTTTCTAACTTTTAACTTTTAAGTAATAGCAATAAGTTTTTTTTCCCACAGATATTACACAACATTAAACATAATTATACAACAGTTAGTTCTGGTGCACTAATATGATTGGTTGAGCAGCATTACAAGAGTGCCTAGATTTCCTATAACCACACTGGGACGTGCGGATCACGCCGCTCATCTGTGTTCACCACGTAAAATTCCACGATACTTTTCAGGAATGTAACTGTTGGCTTAAAATATGAAAGCTCGTCAGATGAAGATGAAAAGGAAGAAGGGACATCAATTTTACAGGAAGCACCTTTAATGGGAATGTACAAATCAATGTGAGCTAGCTGGCCAGTTAGCCGATGTTTTATAACGTGAATGTGGCTTCCTTGGGATCTGTTTTCTCATTTCTGTTGTGTCCGAAATTGTCTATTGTTGTTTATAGAACTGTTGTATAAAAGCAATATTGCACTCACAAATGCAGTGATTAGCTACAGCCGTCCTGATATTCAGTATAACCGCACTCTTACTCATGCGATACTGCTTAAATACAAACGGATAAAAAGCATGATTTGAAGTTGGCTGTGCTCTCAGGGAGGGAGGGGTGGCATACTCTCTCTCCCTTATCGACCACAGCGACACTAGCCAATCATGGGTGTCTGTGATGCATACAGAAGCGGGAGGATAGCAGCCTCCCTGGGTGGTAGCAGTCATGTGATAAGCTAGAGCTACCTGATGGGTGAGAATTGGCCATGACTAATTTAGGGAGAAAATTGGGGAAAATCCAAAATGGAAAAAAAAAAAAGTATGACGTGTCCTTCTTTAATTAATAAACAAGAGAACTCGACACCAGCGACGAGGATGCCTCTGCCGCCAAGTGTACTCCTTTCAGACTCCTTTCAGTGATAATTCCATATAAATCCACCAAACATTCAGCGACTCGTTCTTGAGATATCGAGCTAATGAGAATCACGGACATGCGGGCAACCCAAAAACATAAAAACTAACAATATGCTGTGGCATAAGACGAATAAAACACTTCAGGATGTTCTGTTATTAGATATATTGCATTGGACTATGGATTATTTTCCTATAGCAGCATGCCCCGGTATTTATACTTTACTTATAACTTCATGTGTGACTCAGGCATCCGTTTTACATATTTTTTTGTATACTGGTAAATATTAGCATATTTTACATTTACTGCTACATTGCTACATTTACTCATTGTTATTTTGGTTTCGAGTGCGCTTTTATGACTTCTTTTATGACTTTGGACGGCTTTAGATTGTCAGGAGATGCGTAGTGCTATATCAGATATTAATTTTGGCTTGAAACACTTTTTAGGGGAGTGTTTTATTATTATTATTACTAGCTACCTGGTAAATTTGCTGTTTCTGTCCTCTAAAATGGATGTCGTGGAAATAAGCTTTTAAACTTTATTAGGTTTCGCTTAGGAATGTTTTCCTCGGCTTGTCAAATAAACTCAATCAAAGGCCTGAAACGGATGAACAGCATGTGGTTGTCTCCATCAATATAAGTATAGTACTTATTTTCTGTCTTAACTGGCGTGCCTGTAGGCCCTGCTGATATCTGATTCACATTTATGAAGACATTTATTAGCTTCTCACTAGAAGCACCTTTCCATTCGTGCATGTGGAACAGCGCTAAAGAGTCGAGCATGGAAATCTTGTGTATTTGAATATTGAAGAATATTGATTGTTCTCATCTCCTGCTTCCTCTGTTTGCAACAGTAAAAAATGACAAGGCACTTGAAATTTTCAGTTCGAGCCTACCATTAGTCACAATCTTCACAATGAAACCTGACAAATATGTGTTTAATCAGTGTTTTACATTCATAGTGTTGCTAGTTGTTTTTTTTATTATTATTGTGATTACTCTTCTGCCATCCAGCTTGGTTTCTGAGGGTCTTTCCAAAAACTTCTCCTCTACAGTGTGAGGAATTAAAATCAGAACACACACTGAGGAAAGCTAGCAATTTTCCAGACCCAAATCTAATCAATTTCCCAAGACAGATCTCAGTAAGGTCACTTTTAGATGTAGCACTCCATCTTCCAGGAATAAATTAGAAGAGAAGCTTGTCTTGAGTCCTGACACACTGGTGACTCTGAGCAGTTGAAGAGAATTAATTAAGTGTGAACAGTCTTAGCTGTGAAAGGCTCTAGTCTTCAAGTTTTATATGCTGCTAGTTCCTGAAATTTTGGCATTTTGATAAACCTTATATTTGTAGTTAATTTTTCTCCACTTTCTCCAGTTTGTGTGACTCAGTTCAATAAAAGCTAAACACTAAAAGTTTTTTTTTTTTGGCAAAGGTTAATAAACATCTGCACAAAAGGTGAAGATATTTGAAAGCTCTCTGTCTCGTATTAGCATTCAGGTATTCCATTATATGTTTTGAAGGCGTGATTTTAGATGTAACACTAAACGACTGAAGTAATTGTTTGGTTTCAAAACCTCTCGCTTTAGCTACCTTTCTCCAAAATCACTTTTTAAAAAATTAAAAGTTACAAATAGTAAATCTGGCATTCCACTGGATCGGATGGTGACCGTTAGCCTGATTTTGCTGTCGCAAACATAAATCGCACGTTATTGAAGAATTCTTTGGTTGTAAGTTGAGATAATGTGTCTCTGAGTGTGATCGCTGCCACAACACATGCCTAAAAGCCACCAATATGAGGACGGCATAGGATGACGCAAAAGTCACCAGAACAGCTACAAATATGGTAAAGGCAATAGTGAAATATAAAGTTTCCCAAAAGCATCATAGCAGGAAGCTCATTGTTAAATGGTGTTTTACTGCAAGCGTCATATTGACCACTCTCTCTCTCTCCCAGTTAAGAGGATCTTAACTTTGTGATGCTTTTGGAAATTGAGCCCACATTAGTTGATAAAATGTTACCAGCCTACATACATGTCTACCACTCATGCTAATGTACAGAAGAAATATCCGTATTACTTCAAGCTCACTTTGAAGAATTGGCATTCCATGTTTTGTTCAATTACGCAGCCACGAATGTCTACAAACTCCTTCTCTTTGTTTTTTAAAACGTCTTTTCTCTTGGCATAACAATAACCTTGATTCTGAGGGCTTGATTCTGTTTATGCAACGTTTTCTGCCCGGATTGCGCTGATTGTTAATGCAAGCTGATTGTAGTCATCTTCTTTAATCACAGGTCTATCGTTACAGGACCTTTATCGTATAATCCGAACACGTTATCGCACAGTCTGTTACAGAATTCGTCCAAGATTTTATTGTGAAAATCTTAAAAGACTGCTGAAATCGAACAATAAGGTAAAACCGGCTTCATGTTAAGGCAAGAGACTGGTTTAGTGATCATAGCTTTTCTTAATTCTCAATTTCATACTCATTAGAAGTTCTCAGAATTTTGACAGGATCAGGTCAGCAAATGATTTTTCTAGCTTATAATGTGAATTATCGTCTGGCACTTTGCCGCCTTGCCATGCTCCATACTTCTTCTTCTTCTGTATGCTTATTAGCAGCTTCCTACATGGCTCATTTTAAAGACCTTGTAAAGACACCTGAGCTGAGATGAAATGCAAAAATTCTATGTGACAGTTGGCTTGCACATAAAGGATCGAAAACTGGGGCGTAACGTACAACGAGCTCCCATCTGCTTACACAGAAATAGAAGGGTGTTATTATGTTCCCGCTGAAGGGAAACACCCTGTGTTTAGCCCAGTGTGGAGGTCGTGTGGTGATCAGAGGGTGTGTGTGCGTGCGGCTTTTGGTTGGAAGTCATGCTCCAATTAGACCGTCATGGTCAGGCTATGAAAACCTAACAAAACTTCTGCTATATCGACTCCTCAGACATGCATTTACGAGCATGTCGATGTGTAATTTAAACAGTATATGATGCCCAATATTGTCATCTTGAATTGTATTGAAACATAGTTTTACCCTTTAACAGAAAGGAGAAAGTGATAAATAAAAACGAATATGAATGGAGATGAAGAGGTTTATGAAAAACGTATTTATTGGCATCTTTTTTTTCTTTATTTTGTTTATGTTTTCTCTTCCAGATCAGACAGCACACAGCCTTGTCATCTCACTTGTGTCAGAATATATTAAAAAGGTCCTGATCAAGATGTAATTTCTAGCTCTTTCCCCGTTGCTGAGCTCTATTCAAATCTGAAAACTCATTTTCCTCAGCAACTGATTCCCCAGTGCCTGAAATGATGCAACTCGCTGTAATTCAGCATCCCTTTGAACTTTGCCGTTCACGTCACTCAGCCAAATGTTCCCTCTTTCATTGTTGAAACGCATTCTTTGTTAAAATATGCAAAAATATAACACTGCACACAGTGGTCACGTTCAACTTCCAGCAGCATCCTGTTTAATATTTGATTTTAAAATCATTGTGAAATCATTAACAGCCTAGCTTGACTCATGATCTGATCTTTTTATGCATTAAATGTGTAATACTTTGTCTGTGACTGCAAGCCAGTGTGCTCGTTGAGACAGCTTAAAGAATAAAGGAATTGTCTGAGTATTTCAAAAAGATTTATTTAGCGCTGATATTGTGTGATTTTTTTTTTCCTCCCCCATTTGAGAAAAGGCTGTTTAAGAGGCACCTTGCAGTGTCTGAGTGCTTCATATCCAGGTGGAAGGGAGGAGGAGACCATGTGCGAAGGTGGAGCACCTTCTATAGGGATGAGGAGAAGGGTCAGCAGATGGAGCACCTCCACGCTCCTGGCTCCTGTCTGGAGAATGACCGGAGGAGAAAAAGCGAGCTGGAGAACTCGCATTAGTCACGGTTCAGGAACTTATCTCTTCCAATGAAGAGACGCATACCCAGACACTGTCGTCTAATCAGTGCACCCCAGCGTAGGTATACTGAGATAACGTATATTTCTCTTTATTTTATTTTGTAACCCCGATTTTTTAAGGTTTAACATAAAGCGTCTCTCCAATTATTTTTCGTGCAGTATGACAGGGGTGTGTATACTTTTTATATCCACTGTACCACAGCACTGTTGAATCCTCTAATTGGTCAGAATGTGTTGATTAATTAATTTTTAACCCTGACAGTAGTGCCGGCTGCAAGGACCGGTTTATATTAATGCGCTCGTTTTAAATATGTCGTTGTTTCTATAGTAACAGCTCATTGACACGGACTTGTGTCGGACACTCTACATAATTTAAGGCTAATGATAAACTGTTATTTAGCAAACACAAACGTCTGTTAGTTGATATGGTGACGTTTTCTGTGTGGAGATGTTTACTAAACATTTATGGAAGGAGTCTCGGCTGTCAGTGCTCTAGGACAGAGGACTTTGCACTCTCTGGCTTCTTGGTAACATGAAAAGGTGAATTTGTCTCATTGTCTTCAGGAAAGGGAAAAAGAGGCTGATGAGGGAGTGACTGTTTATTGCCGCCCTGAAGTACATGATAACAAACTAACTTGTTTAAATGCATCTATAAATGGATAAAAAGTACAATATTTCATTCAGTGATAAATCAAAATGGCACCAGTTCGATACCCAGGATCGGTATCGGAGAGATATCAGCAAAAAATTGATATTGGAGAAAAAAAAAGAATAGAATTTGGAAAAAGGTTTTTTTCCCCACATATAAAGAGACTTGTTTAGATTTTTTTGTTAGGCTTGATTTTTTAATTATATTCATAATTTATGCTTTATATAAATAATAAATAATAATTATTCTATTGATTAAATTTTCAAAGCTGCAGTTTTGTCTTAGCTATGTATTTTCATGTATTTTTTAGTGCTTCAATAAAAAAGAATTCATTTAAAAGCTTGGTAGTTTTTAAAGAACAAGTGGTGTCTTGATTGATAAATAAAATATTGTAATAAATGGCAAATTGCTGTTGTGTGAGAAGAATAAAACACTCTGGGACATACTGTTATAGGAAAGTAATCTGTAGGCAAAGCACCACACTACTATGTAGTTGATTCTTTTTCTATAATAGCATGCCTTGTTGTGTTTTATTCCTTTCCTATATTTCCTGTCAGAGCTTTTATAACTGGTTGCAGAAACTGACGGGTTGGTTTTTCACGCTTTTAAGAGATATTTTGATGTAAAACATCTCACTTAAATTCTGAAACATGTAAATGACATATTTCTAATGTTAACAAAGCCAAATAATTTCAATAATTAAAATCAGTCCTGGACTAACATGTGGACCTGGACTTCGTGGAATCAGTGAAAGTAATGAATTAGGGCTGCATGGTATTGAAGAAAAACGCGATATGCGATAACTTGTTAAATAATGCGCTATGCGGTACTATAATGCTATAAGTGTGTAAAATCAAATTTAAATTATATATATATATTTATATATTTAAAAACTGAAAATGACATAACCACCATAAATGTTTCATGTTCTTTTGAGGAAAAGAGAGCAATCTCTGCTGTCTGCATGGCCCTAAAACTTTTTTTCGTAACTTTTTGAAGTATTAAAATCATTCCGTTATCGCAAGCCCTTGCGCTATGCATATCGCGATATTTACATTTGCGATATTTCGATAATTTCGATATATTGTGCAGCCCTAGAATGAATGCATTTCTACAGCAGGATGGAATTTAGGAATTCATGTTCAAAATGTGGTTTTGCGGTTTCTCTAACAAGTAACCCATTATGAAGATGTCAATATTTGCAAGTCACTTTGATCCTTAATTATTTTCAAGCTCTCTTGGTACTTGACTCATACAAAGAGGTCAAACTGTTAGGCCAGGGGAAAAATGCACCATATTGCATCAAGCCCTTCAATTTCTCCCACAGTCCATGGCACCAAGTGGAAAGTAGCGATTTGAAAGACCCCCACAGTCTCCACCACCTGCAATATATTTCCATGTCTGGAGGGTGACGCGATTTCTCCTGCCAGTAACTCATTTCTCGATGGTCTAACACCTCACTACCAAATGTGTTGCTGTGAAGTAGGTCAAAGTGAAAACAAAACTGACAGAAGCACAGGAAATGATCCAAACAGGCTCAGCGATACATTGTTACATTTCCTGTGTTGAGTAAAACATCAGTCAGTTAATGTGTACGCTTCCAATTAGGCTATAGTGTGCGTGTAAGTACTCTTGCATTTTAATGCATCCTATTGTGTTGATGTTAGTTACAGCTTTTGTCTATTTTTACTTAGGTTTGCCAAGGTTTATTTGTGTTTGTAATTCCGCAGAAGAAAAAAAGGAACTATGTAATGCAATGCCGGAAGTGAGCCAGCCTGGAGATATCTCCATCATCGAATAATGATGATGATCATGTGATTTTTTAATGTGTAAGGAATAAAACAGGACAGGGCATACTGTTATAGGAAAATAATCAGCGTTGGACTGGGGTGACGTGAAGTAGAGGTACTGTTACCACCCTTATGTTGATTATTTTCCAATAACAGCAAGCGTTTTGTTCATCTTATATCAAATACCAACAGTTATTTTTTTTATTAATTAAAAAAAAAAAATGAGACGTCATACTTTGTATCCATTTATAGTTGCATTTAATGTTGTGGAATGTCCACAAAACAAGTTAGTTGCTGTTATCACTTAAGTTATAATAGCTCATAAGTGTCTCTTATTTCTTTCTCTTGAGATTGATGAAAACAAATGCAGCGAGTGTTACTGTTAAACCGCAAAGTGCTTCATCCTCAAGACTTTGAAAACTGAAGACATAAGGTTACAGTTTACCTCTGACTTAGAAAGCACTGACACTGGAGACTCCTTCCACAAATGTGGAGGAAAAAACCTCCTTAGCATACAAGTCCCTGTGTAAAAAGGCTACTACAGAAACAGTTAGATATTAGAATGAGGGCATTAGTAGATTTTAGTAAACCTTGCAGCTGGAGCTGGACTTACTGTTATAGAAAGTGAATCAACACCTTCTGGCCAATCAGGAGCAAGCAGAGCTGTGTGATACAAAGGTCTTTGGAAATGAATGGTATAAATGCATTATTGTCTGTTTTGCAGTTGATTGGCACATGCTGGCCTGGGATAGGATTTTAAAAAAAAAAAAAACAGTACCACCTAGCTAAAACTCAGCCTAATAATCCAAAACATAAGGCTGCTGGTAAGCAGTAGTAAGACAGTAAAGCCTCTAAATCAAACTATGGCTCTACAGCTGATGCACTCAGGGATAGTAAAACTGGTCATTGTACAACTGTTTTATGGCCACAGTATATTCTGTAGCGAAATAAATCACAGAGCTGATCCCTCAGCGTGGTGTGGTTTAGTTTTATGGCATCATAAGATGTACCACTGGGAGGAAAATGCTAAGTTAAGCTATACATGTCAGTCTTGGAATAGCCATTGAAGACCATGCTTATCATTTAATAAACACATGTTTGATGACAACAATATCGGCTATTATGTGATACTGATCCCAAACCGACTGCTTCAATGCAATTTGTGTTCTGTGTTTAATAAAAAAAAAATCTGTGTGGCTCATGAGATGAAATACGTCACCGGATTTAATTCAGTGATCTGGCAGTTCAAACCTCTATTTATCCTGATACTCACTGTTGGATCGATACATCCTAATAATACAGTTATTATGAAAAGATGCAATACATTTTTTGTGATACACTATATGGCCAAAAGTATGTGGACACCTGACCATCACACCCATATGTGGGCCTTCACTAAACTGGTGCCACAAATTTGGAAGCACACAATTGTATAGAACGTCTTGGTATGCTGTAGCATTACAGTTTCCCTGCATTGGAACTAATAGGCTCAAACCTGTTCCAGCACGACCATAACGCTGTCCATGAAGACATGTTTTGCCAAGGTTGAAGTGGAAGAACTCGAGTGTCCTGCACAGAGCCCTGACCTCTACCCCACTGAACACGTTTGGGATGAACTGGAATGGTGACTGTGCACCAGGCCTCCTCAATCCAACATCAGTACCTGACCTCACTAATGCTCTTGTGGCTGAATGAGCACAAATCCCCACAGCCCTTGCTTCAAAATCTAGTGGAAAGCCTTCCCAGAAGTGTGGAGGTTATTATAATAGTAAAAGGGGGACTAAATCTGGAATGGCATGTTCAACAAGCACATATGGGTGTCATGGCCAGGTGTCCAAAAACTTTTGGCCATATAGTGTATAATTTTTTTTTATCTCTTTTCTTTTTTTCAGAAATAAAAACAACTTTTCAGTGTTAGACATTAGATAAATGTATCATTAAGCTCACAGGGTTTTAAATGTAAAACTGCAGCTTTGCTGGAAGTTTCTTAGCAAACCTATATATCGTGATACATATGGTGTATCGTAGAAATGTTTGTGATCCATGATTATGATATTTTTGTCCCTTCGTTTCAGACAGAGTCTGGATATTATTTATTTTTGCACAAACCAGTATGAGGCCATTCTATTAAAGATGGTGGGGGTGGGGGTGTGTGTGGGGGGGGTTTGTGTGTGTGTGTGTGTGTGTGTGTGTGGAATGGTCTGAGCTCAGCTGTAACTCTTCTCTGAAAACAAGATACAGTGACATTTTGATGATGATGATGATGATCCCCTGTTTTGTTTTTCCTACAAGCATGTCTGCATTTACATCCACAGATATGTCCATTACCGGCTCTGGTTTATAAATAAGACATTTACCAGCTGTTTATAAAATGTCTACCCCATGCCCCCCCCCCGAAAACGATTATCATTGTGTATCAGCTGGAAAATGCACTCAGCAGTTTGCATAACAAATTTAGATCAGGCAAAGGAATACAGTAAGGGGGACAGTATTATTGCCCCTTAGTGCCTTTGTTCCCACGAAGGAATTTATGTTGTTTTCTCAGTGAAGGTTGTATGAGCTCAGTAGATAAGCTAGAAGAACGCAGTATTCTAAACAGACCGAATCTCTCAGAGTGTGTATTAGAGCATGCCGGATTGTGCTGTAGGTGTCGTCCTCACTGCTTTATTCTACACTGATGGCTTTTAGTAAGGAGAAGATAGGGTGAACAGAGACTCACAGTTCAGTCCTCAACTTTGGTCATTGGGGAGCCATGAATCCTGTCTTCCTTAGTGCCTTGTCCTCTCTGGGTTTTCTATGAGCTGCCTGTCTACTACCACAGCACCAGGAGAATATTATAGGCTCTGAATATTACAGTCATTACCTTTGGGAGTTCTAGTTAATAAGTATTTACTCCAACCTTCCTTTAATCACTAGTCTCACACTGAGTTCATGTCTTTCAATGTTTTTTTTTTTTTTTTTTTTTTTATAATTGCAGACAATGAATGAGTCAGTTACATCAGAAGAAAAGTCAATTTTCAATTTATTATCTGTTTCAGTAAATATAAAGCAAGGACAGTTTTAACATTTTTCTAATAATTTTTATACACAATCTCCATTTCAGCACTTACAGAGTGTCTGGATACCTCTAGAAAAAAAAAATGCAATTTAATTCCAATTTATGTTGCACTTTTAAGGTCCTGCGAGCTTCTTTAGAATATCTGTATATTAACTGAAACATTTGTGCTTATAACCACATATATATATATATATATATATATATATATATATATATATATATATATATACTATATATATTATTGCTTCATCAAGAGATGAAGCAGTCATTGTTGTGGCATGTCCAAGTGCAGCATGGGCTTATTAAGGTACATTTGCTTACCTTTGCTGTTATAAAAACATCCACTCTTCTGGGAAGGCTTTCCGCTACATTTTGGAACGTGGCTGTAGGGATTTGTGCTCATTCACCCCCAGGAGCATTAGTGAGGTCAGGCACCGATGACGGTGTTTCATCACAAAGGTGATCAGTGGGGTTGAGGTCAGGTCTCTGTGCAGGACACTCAAGTTCTTTCACAGCAATCCTGGCAAACCATGTCTTCATGGAGTTCGCTTTGTGCACAACAGCATTGTAATGCTGGAACATTTTTGGGCCTCTTAGTTCCAGAGAAGGGAAATTGTAATTCTACAGCATACAGAGACATCCTATACAGTTGTGTGCTTCCAAATTTGTGGCACCAGTTTGGTGCAGGCCCACATACGGGTGTGATGGTCAGGTGTCCACACACTTTTGGCCATATAGTGTACCTTTTCCACTAAACGTAACACCTCTATGAAGAAGAGGACTGCTTTCTAAATGTTCCAAAAAAAATTTTTAATCAATTATTCCAGACAGGGATTCTAGCAAATAAAAGAATGACTGAGAATTAAAGAATAATGCCATTTATAATTGAACAGTGTTTTGGTCATAGCCTGTTTCATGTTAAGACTGATTTAGTCTTAGGCAGCCTATTTGTCTGCCTAACATTTCTGAATATTGCCTAGCCATTTGCTTTTTCTGCTATATTGGGTTTAATAAAACCATAATACCTGCACTGTGTCTGTCTGCTTTATGACAATAACTCATCATCAAGGGTTAGAGGTCTGATTGTGTGATCTGGTAATTTTAAATTGATTGCTACACTTTATGGGGTGAAGTGTAATTATACATTCATTCATCTTCAGTTTTTTCCTGGTCACAGTCACAGCACAGGGCAGCAGGCACACACATTCACACCTAGGGGAAGTTTAGAATAGCCAGTCCACCTACCAGCATGTTTTAGTGGAGGCGGGAGGAAACAAAGAACCCAGAGGAATCCCACACAGCCACTGAGAGAACATGCGAAACTCCAGACAGACAGCAATCTGAGCTCAGGATCAAACTGGGGACCCTGGAGCTGTGAGGCGGCAATGCTGCACCTCATTAGTCCTGGACCTCATCTTTCATGACATAACATTTAGTGTTAGTGTATAGTGATAATGTATCAGGTATCTATGACATTCTTTCTTCATTATTAACTAGCCATCAGAGGTCTTTAACTCATAATGAACTAATCATGAATAAATCACATATTTTAATCATTTATTATTAGTACCAGCATCAACAACTTGGTTCTCATCATCTTGTGGAGGTGACAATGTTCACCCAGGCCTTTTTCATCAACTGGGAGAAAATGAGGCCCAGTGTATTCTCTAAATTAACATCCAGCATCCCACAGTCTCATTGATTGAGGCGCAGTGTATGCACACCACCTGCTCGTCTGGCTGTGTGATCTTAAATCATTTCTAGTAGATGATGTGTCGGATTTCTGGACTTGAGAGACTCCAGACTGGTGGAGAATCTGATTCTAATGAAAACTTGTCCACTGTGGGAAGGACAGCCTTTACTCAATTATATTCCAATCACATCAATATGCATCAGTAACACTTTAGAAAGACAGCATTATGGACTGGACATCCTCACTGTCTCACATTCACCCTACTGTGGAAGAAGGACTGGATGAATTTGATTAAATGTAATGCCATCACCAGACTATAGGAATTCAAGCTGTTAAAAAGGACAGTGTATGTAGTCCTAAAGACGAGCTGAATTATTTATGATTAGTTATTCATAAAAGCTCATAAACAAAAGACCCAGTTTATACTTAGACATGCGTCTTGAGTACCTCCCAATATTTTATGAAAATTTGAATGACTGTCGGATTTGGTGATTAAAGGAGATTGAAAATGGTAAGCATTTTTGATAAAGCAATTGAAAACAATAATAAGCTAAATTACCTATTAACATGTGATACAAGAATCAGATTTCAATCCATCTAACAAGAGATACACTTGACTCAAACCCTAAATGCATGTGGTTAAAATCTTGATAGAATCCACATACAAGATATAACAAGCAGGTGTAAATAGGATCATAGATAACTTAGTAACTATCATTTTAGCAGTGTTAGCAGAAGTGTCTAATCACTCTGGCTGTGATCCAAGTGGCATTACTTTTGAAAGTATGATCTAGGCCAGGCCATCGTCAAGTGGCAGACCACAGTCCAAATGTGGACCCAGCAAAGTATTTCAGAATCGCAAAACAAGTACTTGAAAAATATTGTAGCAAAGCAGGTCAGTAGATAAAAAAATAGTTCATAGTTCAGCGACTTTAGTATTTATGTAAATTATTTATCTGAAAACAGCTTATCGGACCAGACATTAGCTATATTATTAGAGACTTTAGTTCAGAAAAGGGGGAAATTTCTCAGACTTTCAGAGTTTTTTCATTTTATTGATGCTCTCTGATCTAATTAGCTAACAGAAGGCATAGCTTGTTTAAAAAAGATGTCAAGAGTGAAACCAGAATGTTTTCTGGGGACAAAGATGTATGCGCTTACTGTCATCTTGATCAGAGTCTGTGGTGCAAGTCAAAAGCAGTAACATGAAGCGTCACTACATAACAAAACATAACCACTTTGAATGGTCTTATTTATAGCCATAAACTACACATTAATTGAACATTGAAAGGTAACCTCTGTTGCCACAGTCATGTTAGTTGCTTATCCAGACTTTGCTAAGGAAGGAATTTTATGTAAGTGGACATATTCTGAACTCGTAACAAAGAAACCAAAATATTGGTACGCACCTGACTAAACAGAGATTTTCCACTGGCCAATACTACTTAGTGCCAATAAGCACTTAGACTGGTCCATTGCACCAGTAGCTCATTGGTCTGCCTTTTCCCTTCACTACAGTTCCAAGAACCTTATCACTAGGGTTGTTATATTGTCACGGTTACACAGTTAGTCAGTGTAACCGTGACAATATAGTCACAATTTAGTGTGTGATTAGATGGTTACTTCACCATTGACTTTCCAAAATATTGCTAAAAATAGATTTCCTCCTTTTTTTCCGGCTCCGTGCGCCACCTTTCCTCACAGCCACTCTCTGTTTCATCTTATAATGACTGAGTGCTAAATACTGATGATGTAAGAGATTGAAATGTCGCCCTCAAAAATAAATTTTTTGGTAAAGATTCAGATTTCCGTATACTGTGGAAAACACTTTCTTCAGTTTAAAGAAGCACTCTTTTCTGTCAAAAACAAAACCAAATATTGGCAGAGTTTAAAACACAGAATGGTAAAATAAAGACACCATTTAAAAGCAAACATACATATGTCCAGAAAGAAGGACAATTAAGAGATTTGATCGTTTTGTTTCCATTTGGCTTCTGTTAAATATACAAACATGCGCAAAGAGAATTTTGTACATAGATTTCGTGATGAATGTTTAATGTAATAAACAGCTTGTGTGTTTTATAAAACGTCAGTTAATATCGTGATACAATGATAACCATGATATTTTTAGACTAAGTTATCATATCATGAGAATTTGTCAGCCTTAATTATCACCATGGTTCTTTGGAGATGGAGGTACTTGAAGAGCTTATTCAGCTGCAGCTGCATCCAAGTATGGGTGCCGTTGTTCAGTGTCAAGAAGTGCAGGCGATCTGCTTTGCTATCCATCCTTGCCCTGGGTGACCAGGCGGTTGATAATGGCGCAACGTGGCTGTCAATCTGTTTATAATTGAGCTGTGCTCCATTTTGTCTCTGAGCAGCATGCGGGGAATGAGCACAGCAGTCAGAGTGCGTGGCTCGGGGCCTCACACGCCATCCATCAGCCCGCTGTGGATGATTGCAGCTCTTCCCGACATTGGAAGGTAGATGTCTGTCTGATGGCAGGCCTGTCTCACCTCTGCAAGCAGAAAATACATTTGACTTCTTTTGTGCCGTGCTCCTCTGGAGAGCTGTCTAAAACGCAGGGGTACAAAGGGAGATACATCTGCTGCCCCCACTCAAGCATGATTGGTTTCATTCGAAGGGGACAGAAAAGGCCTTTGTTGTTTGCCGGCATGTGTGTGGGATGGTTGTTTGTCTGTGTGTGTGTACCAGCGACAGGACCTCATACACGTTGTGGGTGATATAGGTTTAAGTTTATGTGTTCAAATGTGGATTTAGGAGGTTCAAATCCAATGCTACGATGTTTTAAATAGACCTTATTTTGAAACGGATATGTCCAATTTCATCATTGGGCTTTTGCTATTCACAGAAAATTGCAATAGAATTTGCTATTTTCTCAATATTGTATAAATGTGTTTTCCAAGGTGTGAATAAAATGTACCACACTGTGCAGAGGATTAATGTTTTGTGGAAGGCACAGGTGCAGAGGATATTTTAAGATAAGGTAGAAAATGATTATGAATTGGTATTAACTTATATTGTATTGCCTCTGGATTTGGAGAGTCACCCATGCTGTCTCTATGAGTGCTGAGCTTAACTGTCACATGGACACCTAGGGTGCTATTCATATATGTCATACATATTGAACCCCGGTGCATTTACCACCTTGGTGTACACTCCCCAGCCACTTTAATAGGAACACTTGTACAGCTGCTTGTTCATTCAATTATCCAATCAGCCAATCATGTTCAATCAGCAGCACAATGCATAAAATCCTGCAGCTACAGGTCAATAGCTTCGGTTATTGTTCACATCAAACGTCAGAATGAAGAAAAAATGTGAGAAAGTCTCTAGAGCTTTTAGACAGCATTGTGCGGGGATAAAAAACACATGCAATGAATGGCAGTCCTGCTGCTTTGTGACAATTTCTGTTATTGAGCGCACTATACAAATAAGATTGAATTCAATCACAAATGGACTAGTGGGTGATTGAATTGCTGTGTTTGGTCAAGAAAACTATTTGCCAAACATATGAGGTTAAACACATTAATACTATTGAATCAAGAGTTATATGTGTACCTAGACCTTCCCTTAACAAAACCTAGATGCTTTTATATGCTGGTCATCGTGCAGTGGTAGCACATATACGTGTCAGTCAGAAAGTGAATTATAAAATGCACATCACTGAGTTCTGTACGTGAAATGCTTCTGTATTCTAAAGATGACTCAGCAAGATGATGTGAGACTCAGCAAGATGATGTGATAAAAAGCTTTTCATGGAGAGAGTGGAGACACAGAGCAATGTCTTACCTTTATTTATTTGTTAACTTTTTCACTTCAATTAAGTTTAGATTTCTGTATATGTACAAAACTGTCTGGAAAACTCTATGTGTCCATTCAGTTTTGTGCTTGTTCAAAACATATGCAAACAAGTGGATGGAAACTGCACTTTTGGCACACCCACACACCGACAAAATGCTGATCCAAGTTCAAACTGTTGTTATGCAACCAGCTAAATGGGCATTTTTATAGGGCACTACCAGATGGACTTTCCACACAGTAAACCTGGTCTATGGCACAAACAGTTCAAGTTAAGTTGAAGCAGTGTCAAGCTTCTAGATGCTTCTAGAACAGTGTTGTTGCAGGTCTGCATAGTGTGTAGGAGATTCATGTAGGTCATCCAGCCAATAATGGACTTACACTATATGGCCAAAAGTATGTGGACATCTCACTTTTGCACCTGTATGTGCCCACTAGATTTTGGAGCATGGCTGTGAGGATTTGCTCAATCATCCAAAAGAGCATTAGTGAGATCGGCAGTGATGTCAAGTGAAAAGGCCCAGTGAGCTCCAGTTCATCCCAAAAGTGTTCAGTGGGGTTGAGGTCAGGGCTCTGTGCAGGCCATTCGAATTCGTCCACTCCATCCTTGGCAAACCTTGTCTTCATGGAGCTCACTTTGTGCACAGGGGCATTGTTATCCTGGAACATGTTTGAGCTCTTTAGTTCCAGTGAAGGAAAATCTTATAACTAGATCACACAAAGACATTCTAGACAATAGTGTGCGTCCAACTTTGTGCCAACAATTTGGGGAAGAGCCACGTATGGGTGTGATGGTCAAGTGTCCAAATACGTTTGGCCATATAGTGTATTTTACGTCATAAAAACTTTGCCTGAACTCTTAAATTAGCTATTAACTTCTCACCAACAAACTCCACCTAATTAGACAAGATTAAGGCCTGTTTTCTTACGTCCACCTGTTGTACCGCATTCTGAATTTGTGCAGCTGTTAAATTGGACACCGAAGTCATTTGTTGTGAAAAGTTGTACTTGAGTGGAGAAGACAGATGGCCCTCTTTTTTTTTTTGTTCCCTTTCGTAAAGTCGGCAAGGAAACTGAATTGCTGCCTCCAGCTCTAGTCCCTTTGTCTCGCTCCATTGTGCACGGCGCATGCAGTCCTGTGTTTTGATTTCTTAAATGAGACAGTCAAACACAAAAGGAAAGGCGCCATTTGCATCCGCTTCATTGTGCATCCCATTCTGTTGTCCAGCGAGAGGTTTTCTGCTACATCTGCCCGTGAGATTCTTGGACATGAAATGAATGACTGTATAACTTCCATGAAGAGGGTGATAGCACATACTCTTGAAAACCAGTGGCTTTGCAGAGGGAGCTTCCATTGTTTTCTCCTCACGAAGTGGCGCATTAAAGCCTCCTGACAGTAATATTGTGGCAGCTAAAGCAGATTTGCCGTGAGTTTAATCTGTAAGATAAAGAGTGCTTTTCTCCCGTGGAACTCATCTGTGTTGTTCTTTATCCCGCTCTCCCCATGCGAGTGGCTTCATTGTGTTTTTACAGCCTGTGCTAACTGCCTTCTTCATTTGTTTATTTTTGAAAAACAGCCATTGTTTCATTTCTTTAGTAGCTCACGCTGCAGCTGAACAGTGATAATATATGAGCAAATGGTGTTTTTTTCTAACCAGGAAATGCTAGTTAATTGGTACCTTGGGAGAACTCTGCATATGTGCTTTTGTTGCCAGTCAGCTGTAACAGCATAGCACCTACTATCAACACTTTTTTGCCTAAAATATTCAGTTAGAGATTATACATTAAGGGATTTAGAACCTGTGTACCTAAATGTGAGCTATGTTAGCACTGTTACTGACGAACAGGCGTAATGTCTTTTTTCCCTTACAAAACTATTCATTTACGTTTTTTAAAAATGTTTTTAGCAATCTTACTACTTTCAATAAACCATTATTGTTCAATTAGTGCTTCTTTGTGCACTTTTACTAAGGGAACATTATTTAGTTTCATATATTCTTGCAGAGACATGCATTAGCTAAATCAGCTAGTTATTGTTAGCAGTGTGATAATTGTATTATCCAGAGTGCTACGTTAATATCGGAGTGTTACACTGTTACACTGAACATTTGTCACAAATTTGGCTCAAGTTCTTGAGAAATATTAACATGTATTAACACGCTTAACCATGTTTAAACTTTTGAAGACATTTAGCTCATTACCATTAGCTAAATCAGCTAGTTATTCTTAGCAGTGTGCTAATTTTACTACCCAGACTTGGACCTAGATATCAGAGTACTACATTGTTCGTCTCAACAAATTTGTCCTGACTTTTAAGTGTTTCTCTGTACGTTTTGACTCGCATTCTTGAATGACATGTATCTAAAAATATGCTGAAACATTATAAAAATGTGTTCAAGAGTATCTACTGACTAGTTCAGTAGTCAGGGCACTGATCAGGGAGTCGGCCATTTTAAGGGCAGTCTCAATCGCAAAATCCTTCCAGTGCACTAGAACATTCACTCCCTAAAAAATCCCACAATGCCCTGCAAAAAAACAGGGAGCATCGATGCTCACTATGTTCCCTTACTGGAAATAAAATCATATTTTCTGAAGCCTCTTGGCTTCATCTACAAATGTAGTAGCTTGTTGTTGTTGTTGTAGCTCTCGAACGATTACTTACGTTAGCGATTTTTAACTTTATTTGACGTTCTGTATACATTTTTTTGAGTCTAACGATATTTAAGTGTTTAACGATTTAAAAAAAATCCACTAGCTAGCCTACGATCCTGCTTGAAGTACCATGACACGAGCGCACGTGATTAAGCTAACAAATTTATATGACATCGCGTCAGAAAGATATCAGTCCCGCCTGTTATCGATAAATGCCAGTGGTGATGTTTTACAACGCGAGTATGTAGTCATGTCACTGGAAATTGAGTCATCAGTGTCCCAACGTGTAGTGACCCAGGGTCCTTACCAAACTCGTGTACTCGACATATTAATTCACGACTTAGGGAGCTAGGGAGCTGACTGAGACACACTGGTTGTTCTACATACAGTAAATATCAATTTACAACTTAAAAATATTTCTCCTCTGTACATTTAGACTCAAATTCTTGAGTGAAATATTTCTAAAGACACAATGAAATATTAATGTTAGCACAAAGGCAGCTTCTGTACTTTTGAACACATTGTTATTTACACACTAAAGATTTTTTTTTTTACTTAAAGGTACATTAGGTCAGTTCAGTCTTTTTGTTTTTTTAAGGTCTTTAATGGTTGGGTTTGAGATTTGAATGGTCCCCGGCATGTTCATAAATCTCTGTGCCCAGGATCTACGGTGGCCTGTAGAGTGTCCATAAAATGACACAAACAAGCATTCCTGACCAGAAGTCAGTTTTCCAAATGGGTTTTCTCAGTGATTTAATAAATTTTTGCTAAGGCCATGGGTTACTCCATTGTTTTTTTCTTAATATCTTCCAGGGTATTTGTACAAGAATAAAATTCTTTTACAAGAATTTTTTGTACCTTTAAATTCTTGAGTGAACTGTTCTTAAAACACAATGACATTGATATGTTAGCATACAGATAGAGTCTCTTGAACCATTACCATTTACACTTTTCTTGAACACATTTAGCTAACCAACATAGCAGAATCAGCAAGTTATTGTTTGCAAATAACTAATCTTATTAGAAGAAGAAGCAGCCTTTATGCGTCATATATATATGTTACAGCACAGTGAAAATCTTTTTCTTCACCCAGCGTGTTAGGAAGCTGCCGTCAGACATGATACAGCAGAGAGGGTTAGGGCCTTGCTCCAGGGACAACAGTGGCTACTTGAGAGTGCTGGGGCTTGACCCCCCAAGCTTCTGATGAGGAACCCAGAGCCTTAACCGTTGAGCCACCACTGCCCTGTTACCTAGAGTGCTACATCGTTAAAGTGTTTTTAGTAAAGCTTTTTCATCAAATCTGTGGTAAAACAGGGCAAATACATTACAGTCCATTTCTAATAACATGTTCAATCATGACTTTAACACTGCAGCAACTCCATTATACTCGTGCTGGTGAGCCAGTGGATCCTACTCAGTGTTTGGTTAGCCGACTGTAGCAACGGGATGACAGATGCATGTTCAAAACAGAGAGAGAGCGAGAGACAGAGTGTGTGTGTGTGTGTGTGTACCTAGGGACACCACCAGATGCTTCAGGTCTCCATGACTCCCTAAACCACTCCTCTGCCTTCCACAGTTATATATTTATTTTTTTGTCACCAGCTCCAAAATAAGTTAATTAAACCTGAGGATGTAAGAAGCTTACAATAATCATACTGGAAGAGCACACATAATATATACAGTAAACAACATAACGTCTCAAAGGCATCATTTTCATAAACCGTTTTCCCGTGGTGGGAAAGAGTGTGACCTGCTGCTGACCTTTTGTCAACCGTCCATTAGCATGATTGATCTGGTTGATTGTGTAGTTTCTTATTCTGCCTGTAGTGTTTCTTATGCGTCTATAGTGCAGTGCATGGAAGACAAACACAATAACACAATCTGACCATAGTGCTGATTATTATTAGAGTGCAAGGCAACGTAAACAGGTCTGACATGAATAGTGTGATTGGACTATATATATATATATATATATATATATATATATATATATATATATATATATATAAAAAGATAGCAACATAATTATTTAGAAATAGACAGATTTATTGTGATTTTGAGATAATAA
>CM075016.1:7401432-7459378 GCA_037576675.1 Pangasius sanitwongsei | reverse complement strand
CTGCAGTGAAGGCCTGGCAGAGCATCTCCAGGGAGGAAACTCAGAATTTGAGTTTTGAGAACATGGGCTCCAGACTTTCATTGACTGCAAAGGATTTTCATCCAAGTATTAAAATTATGGTTATATTTACAGTTATGTCACTTTGTCCAAATGTCCAAATACCTTTGAGCCCCTGAAAATGGAGGTACTTATATATATGTATATATAAAATATATATTGCATTAATTATGCTTACTGCTTGCGCACCTATCCATCCGTCCGAGAGTCTCCATAGAGTGATATCTCAAGAACGACTGACTGACTGAGGATTTATATGGATTTATCATTGTAACCTGCAGATGAACTGATTAGTTCATTAGTTCAGTTTGGATTTGATCCAAGCAGGGTCAAGTCAAGTGAAATCAAGTCAGATTTTAATTATAAAGCACATTTAAAGACACAAGCAGTTAATCCAAAGTGCTATATGATGCTGAACATCATATAGCATCACATTAAATAACGTCATAAAACAAAGACGGACCTCATGTGAAAAAGGAGACTGTTCCAGAGTTTGGGACCAACCACAGAAAAGGCTTGATGTATTAGTCTTAGTATGACAACCGGGGACAGATAGAAGAAGTTGATTAAAAGATCTTAGCGTTCTGGTAGGAGAGTAAGGGTGAAGAAGGTCAATAATGTACTGTGGAGCAAGACCAGAAAGAGCCTCATATAAATAAATAAGAATTTTAAAATCAATTCTGAACTTAACAGGAAGCCAGTGAAGAGATGCCAGAACAGAGGAAATATGTTCCCTCTTTTTGTTCCCAGTTAAAAATCTAGCTTCTGCATTTTGCACAAGCTGTAGGCGAGATAAGACAGTTTGAGGAAGGCCAACATACAGAGAATTACAGTAGTCCAACCGTGCTGTAATAAGAATCACAGTTTCCTTTTGTAGAGAGAAACTGTGTTAGCTGTGTTATAGGCCTTAAATGAAAGAAGCTTCCCTTAAAATAGCACTGATTTGTTTATCAAAGAGTAAATTTGAGTCAAAAATAACTCCAAGATTTTTGACATGCTTATATTATGGTATTAGAGAAAAGAGGACCTAACTGGACCTCGAGGACAGAGGAGACAATAGGACAGCCTAAAATAATGACTTCAGTTTTACCTTCATTTAACTACAGAAAATTGTTAGCTATCCAACATTTTATGTCTTCAAGACATTTAAGGAGGGACCCAAAAGGGCTGCTGCTATTTGAGCTAACTGGTAAATAAAATTGGGTGTCGTCAGCATAGCAGTTATAGGAAATGTTGTAGTTCTGAAAAATTATACCCAGGGGAAGCATATGAAGGGAAAACAACAAAGGACCCAGACGGTGCCTTGAGGAACAACATAAGATATGGGGTCCAATGTAGAGAAGAAAACTTCCCTGTTTCCTGAAAAAGTCGTATCTTTCAGTTAAGAGGCAAACCACTGCAAAGCCAGACCCTGGATGCCAACCACAGACTCTAGGCTGTTAAAAGAATCCTCTGGTCGATATTATCAGCGCTAAGATCCAATAAAACCAAAACAACACACGTGCCAGAGTCAAGTGAGATCAAAATATCATTAGTGACCTTTAACAAGGCAGATTCAGGGCTATATAAGGATCTGAAGCCTGACTGGAACTCAAATCTGAAATAGTTTTTGTTCAGTAGCTTCCATTGAAGTGGACTTGCACTGCAAAAAAGACATCTTAGCAAGTGAAAATATTCTGTATGTAGTACAATGTATCTAATATTTCCTGTTATAAGTTTACAATAAACTAAAAATATATGATTGATAAAACGTACTTCTCGACATCTTTTACTAACTTCAAGCTTGAAGCTCTATTTGGAGATAATATTTAATTTTTTCTGCCAGTAGGATAAGAAAATGTAACGCTTGAAAGGAGTAAAAAAAAAAAAAAAAAAATCTAAAAAAATTGACTTATAATAAACTCATAATAAGAAATATTTGATTAAATTTGCCCATACTGCCTGTAATGATATATAGTTTCATTTCTTTAGTTTCGAATCCCATGAAGGTAAATTCCGTGCACAATCTTAAACTATCAAGGTTAAACAAAACCAGGCATTTCTCTGTGCTTCCACAAGAGTCCACTTTACTTGTGATTTTTCTCTCTTATAATGTTTTTTTTTCCTGCAGGCACTGCAGAATGAGACTGAAAAGAAGGTTTTATCCATCAAAGACTATACCCAAGGTCCAGATTCTTTGTGATGATTAAGATAGTTAAGGAAGATAGATAATTAATCTTGGTTAAACATCATCATGAAGGGCTTCAATTAAATCTTAAAAATTCTCTGCTGTGGCCCAAATTAGCCTGGTTATAACTGCACAAATGCTGTGCCAAATCTGTTTCAGTGATTATGAGTGGCGGATGAATCATTTGATGGAGAGACTCAGTGAATGGCGCTTGTCACGTCTAGAGGTATTTGCTGGAGAAGTGATTAGTGGAGTAGCTTTTAAAACACGTCTGTTTTAGTAATTGTCATCGTGCATTCTTAAAAAAGTCTTAGGTGCTGATGGCTCATGACAGCAGGTAATAGATGAATGACCTGTCTTTGCGTGCACCGTTAAACGGAACTTGACGTGCAGGGTTAAAATGTGACAAAAATGCATGTTTCATGACACCTTCCGTTTTTGACCTGCATCTGGGATTTTTTTTTTTTTTTAAGTTTCTATTTTTAGCAGATTAAGCACACAGCTTTAAATGTTGGAAGCAAATCAAATCCGTCAAACAGGCTACTCCCATGTTAGGAGTTTTTTTTTTTTTTTTTTTTTTTTTTTTTGCCGTTTAAAGTAGAGCTGACTGACATAACACTGCTGGAATAGCGTGAGCCGATGCCCTGAGGGAGGCAGCTCGTTTCCTGATACATTTCTCAGATGTCTGTGATTCAGTCTAGCAGCTGGAAGCAGTCCTATACCAAGCTAAGTCCACCATGTAATAAGATGCATCCTGTAAGCCAGCTAAAGCAGTAAGATTAAAAGGTAATTACTTGCTTCATACAGTTAGGTGTTACTCCAGATCTAGATTCAGAGATTAGGAGGTGATTAAGCCAGCTATAACGTTGTTAACTATTAGACAATTACTATATATATAAAAAAAAATCTCCAGTTCCAAATGTAGATTTCTTTTCCAAATCCAATTCCAATCTTTCCATTTGTTACAGGATCCGATATATCCAATTTGTTTTCTCCGATATCAGATCTTTTTTTTTTTTTTTTTTACCGAATTTTTTTTATCATTACAGATACTGAGCCATGAGATCTGTGCCATCTCTACTAGAAATATTTTAGGAATGAATGCAATGAGCAGCAGCCCCTTTTCTCGATTTGTGCTGTCCGGACACACTCATCCAAAATGTCTAATACAGTCTGATGACCAGATGTACAAAGCTTTTTTTGCTTCCAGTTTGAGTTGATTTTGATTGCATTCTGCCTGAAAAGAAAAAATTGACAATGCACAGTTCATGTGCTGCGTACGTGGCAACACACAAACTCATGCTGTTGAAAGAGGATGGTGGAACTTTGGGACGTTATCAAAATAAGGGGAGGAGATATCTTATATATTCCATTAGATTTAGAGTTTCTCAACTACCACCGGGGAATCTTAGGTGTAATTTCACCTCTCTGCCTACCAAAATCCCAAATATATATATATATATATATATATAGATAGATATATATATATAGATATAGATATATAATTTGCAAATTGGAGTTTGGGAGATTGCATACTCTATATTAGATTAATTATAATTCCCAAATCTGATTAGTTTGAAGGTATTGATTAAATGTCTATAATATAATCAATAAAATATGATAAATACCGGCAAATCACAGGTTTATATTAATGCCCTCACTTTAATTCCGTTTCCATAGTAACAGCTTACACAGGGACCATTTATTTACCATTGATGGAAGGAGTCTCCAGTGTTAAGTTTTTCAGACACTGAAACTTTTAGACTGAGACTGGTGCCGCTATAACATAAGTGATAATAGCAGCTACTATACGTTCCACAACATTAAATATAACTATACACAAATATGTTGTGTCATTCTTTAATAAATAAATATTGTTAGTGTTGGCAAACTGCTGTGATAAAAGAGGAATAAAACACTGCAGGATGTGCTGTTACTGGAACATAATCAACTTTAAGGCGGCAATGGTTCTGCGCCTCGCATCGGGCCACGTCCCACCTCCCCGTCGTTGTTTATTATTAATATCTTTACATATTTCACCGCACCAGACACCATGTAAGATGGCTTCCTTTCATATGCACACCTCTTGAGCCTGCCTTTAGGATTTGAGGGTTTTCCATGCTCTATCACGCATTTCAAGCCACTTTAGACTTGTTAATAAGCCAATTTGAATCAGTTGTGTTGCGAAATGTGAAATGCGGTTGTACCTACGGCCAGGATTGAGAAATATGCTTTATGTAATGTTTTTGTTTAACAGTATATAGAATAATACCAGATCATTTTTAATCAAGCCTACTCACAATCAAACATCTGGCCCTTAGTTTTTCCTCACAATCAGTATTATCTGGTGTGTGTATGCCTTTCCTAGACAATGTGTTATATGAGGTATAATATGTCAGTGCAACAGTTACACTACCTCACCTACACATTATTGAATTTCAAATGAATGATCAGCGGTACTGCTTGTGGTAGTTCCACCTCAGCTAATCTCCATGCACTGTTTCTACTTCTAACACATTTTTTTCCCCCTCCTTTCATGTAGCTACGTGTCAGTGATCTTGCGTTTGGCATCAGACATGCTGCTCTCTCCTAGCTGTTGAAGATTGCTGCCAATCCGACTATCTCTGACTTCACAGGCCATCTGCTAGTGTGTGTTTTGTGTTCATACATTAAGAGCCTTGGTCTTGAACCGACTGGACATGCAACGCAATATTTGGCAATGTCCTACTTCACACGTCTGGACTTGAATAATTAGTGTCAAGCTCATACTGAGACCATGAAAGCCCCGGCCTCTTGACTATTCTTCTGTCACATTTTAATTTCTTTTTAGTTTGCCTTGGGTCTCCATTCATCATGTTATAATACGAGTCTATAACGTTTCATCCATTTACCATTGTAAAAAGCCTGTCACTGCTCTTTTTGTGCATGTGATGGATGGATTGATAGAATACCGCACTGTGTAATAGGGCTGTCGGCAATATCCTTTACAAATACATCTCATCTCTTCTGGCTCCATCAGACGAGTCAGCCCAGCTCCAGACATTAAGCACAATAGATAGCTGTGATTCTGTTGTTGATGTGTGTGTTTATTTACTTAGGAGTCACAACCATAGAATTATAAGCATTAGAATTACTACGGCAGAGTCTTGCGTAACGTTTTTTTGGTTTGAGTTAAATTACTTCACGATGATTTAAATGTCAGACTTCATACTTCCCACTTCGTATTAGAGTCTTGTGTTACAATAGTGCCGGCAAAGTGGCACCACTTAAAAATCACCCCAAAAACCATCAGGAAATATCAGTGTTAAACACTGCATGCGATACACTTTTGTACCTTTGAGGGTAGCTCGTAAAAATTTAAATAATTACAATAGATCATTGGATGTCCAGTACACACATGATCCGTTTTAAACATGTTTTGTAATTGATTGATGATGCTCATGAAACGTTGTATTTCTTTCTTTCTTTCTTTCTTTCTTTCTTATACAGAATAACCATGATTTTTATGATATGCTATATGGTTACTATGGTTAAACTATACAGCTGTGATTTTTTTTAAAGCATCATTATGTTCTCTACATCAATTTCACTTCATTCTTATGCAGGCAGAAATGAGTGTCTTGTCTGTCTCAGAGCTGCCAACTTTCAGTAATATCCTGTATATTTATAAAAGGTGTTACAATTGTAGCAGAGGTCTCTCATATTTTCTCACCTCCTTGCAAGCAGAATTAGAATGTGAAATCACTAAAAGCTGTGCTAACAGTAAGTGTTGAGATAAGTGTACCTAGATGCACAGATTCCAGTTTTTGAACTGGGAAAAAAAAAAAAAAAAAAAAGAATATTCCCAAATCCCGGCATTGCCACATACATCCATGGCTGGAAGCTCTCTGGGTGGGAAGGATAGCGTTACCGTGACGCTAGCCAATCGTGGGCATCTGTGAGCTCATGTATGCAGAAGAGGGCGGATAGTAGTTTCCCTAGTGTGTTACACAGCATGAACAGCAGTTTGACAAGATGCAGTTCTGGTATGGTAGCGGAGAGGCAGGCGACCAAATTGAGAAGAAAACGGGGGGGGAAAAATTGCCACAAAATGGGTTTTTCACAAATAACTCCAGCAAGAGTGGACGAATCCCGCTGTGTTTTTCATACACACACACCGAGAAGTGATGAACTAGTATATGCATGTAATGAAGTCACAGTTGCATGCGTCCGTATTAAAGAAAACGAGCGTGTGACATTTGCGCCTTGAGCCGGCTGTCCCCAGCAAACGGAAGCTAATGGAGTTTACCCAACGACAACAGCTCTCGGACAACTGTTTACCTCACACGCTGTGAAACAATTCATTACAACCCAAGTCTTGCATTTTTCATTTTTCATGCCAGATTTAGATGTAGTGTGCAGATAATACACACTGGATATCAGTAAATGATCCTCCCTAACTTCTTTTGCTATCTCAGAATCTCCCACACAGATCTGCTTACCAGTTCCCTAACCTTGTTTCCCCTCCATATTTCCCTTCACCATGTAATCAGCAGTGATGTAGACAAGACATGCATCAGATAATAGGCCCGAAAATTAGTGGGTACGACGCAAGCATATTTAAAACCATCTGTTTTTCAGGCTAGAGAGATCCCTGAGGAGTAGCAAGTGAAATGTTTTGCTTCTTCTTCTTTTTTTTTTTTCCCACCCTGAATTGGTCGGTGGTTGATGCAGAGAGTGGGCTGAGATTGATACGCTTACAGCGGAGGAGCCGAGCGTCGCAGCGCTACGGATCGATGGCGTAGGGAGGGAGATTTTGCCTCGCTCCTGTCTGTCACAGCTCAGCTGCTTTTAATTAAATGGCTCGTGGTAGCGGCAGAGTGTCAATGTGAATGGAGGGCGGCGTGGCTGGGCTCTTTCTCTCTCCTCCTCCACACCAAAGCCACCTCATCTTCTTGCCTTCCTTCATTAGCCTCAGCATGGCCCTGTGGGTGTTTCACGTTGGAGAACCAAAGAGATTTGCTTTCATATTGCAATTCACCACTTCTGATTTTTAATCTTACTGTAAACCATGATTATTGCATAACATACAATTTCAAAGATTGCAGTCGGTTCATGTAACCTTGTGCTTCCTAAAGGACCAAGCAAGTTTGTTTGGATTATTATGGCCTGGCATTCTTCTTAGATAGGAACAGTAATCAGAGGAACAGTATTCAGAGCTGGTGACTTATAAATGCATTAGGTAAGATTTGTGGGGGAAAAAAAAATCTCTAATCTGATCTGATCTCTAATGAGTAAATGGGTAGAGTTAAATAAGATTTGAATATTTTTTTTTTTTTACTCATTGAGCCCGCCCCCCATTTCCACCTATGCACACAAAGCTCCGCCCCCAAACTTATAGTGGTTCAACTAGAGTTAGAATGCTAAATAGAGTTTTCATTAGCAAGGCCTGTCGAGACATCACTTTCAAGCGCACTCAGACATTCAACAGCTTTAAAAGCCAAGCTACAACTCTATACACATGCGACTTCTCCTCGTAATGATTTGTAAAGATGTGAAGAGGCATTGGGGGCATGTCTATAAAATGACTGACAGGAAGCCTGATCCAAATACAGAATACAAACATTCTGGACCAGAAGGCAGATTTCCAAAATTTTTCTTTCTACATAATTTTCCACATTATTTGTACTAGTAAGAAATCCAGAATATTGACTATTTCAAAAGATACATCAATATTTACAGTATGCAGTGAAAGTTGTTCGTATTCAGAGTTGGCTTATGCGTTAAAGCTGATTTTCTAGGCATTTAGATTCTTAAAATTATCTGTGTGTAGTTAACACCTCCCAATTTGTCAGTTATTTCTTGTGTTTCTTGTGTATTTCTAAGTTTGTGAACGGCATCTATACCAGCATCTATACCACTACCTTTAAAGATGCAGGATGTTAGGTTTTGGAATTTGGTGGCATATATGGTAGAAAATGCTATTTTAAGCTATTGGCTGCATGTGCACACATTTAGGCAGGATTCAAGACCCATGTGTCCCAAATTATTGCATAACTAAATGCCAGTGACACCAGTAGTGTTGTAACATACTATTTACAATAATGTGCAGTTTGGGACGAAGCCCAAGTATTCATAACTCGTGATTGTTCAGTATTACAGAAGTGTTATAAGAATAGAATGATTTCTTTTTGTGCACATCACAAATGTGAGTGTCACATTTCCCGAGCGCCACATGAAGGAGCAAAATATCTCAACAAGGCACAAATCAGACGAGCAGAGATCACTCGAATCACTCACTCTCAATCAATATAATAAATGATGTGATGAGTGCATTTAAAATGCCCAAAATTTTGGACTCAACTGTCAGATAGTGGCACTGGACTTAATACTGCTCCTCACTCGAGTCGATATTGAACATGAATAATCAACTTAAGTTCAAGGTCAGAATCATGTGTAATGCTTTTTTTTTTTTTGGCAAATTTTGCCCCATGTGTGTAACTCACACGCAGCAGTCTGAGATACACTACACTATATGGCCAAAAGTATGTGGACACCTGACCATCACACCCATATGTACTTGTTGAACATCCCATTCCAGATTTCGTCCCCCTTTGCTGTTATGGTAAACTCCACTCTTCTGGGAAGGTTTCCACTAGATTTTGGAGCGTGGCCATGGGGACTTGTGCTCGTTCAACCGCAAGAGCATTAGTGAGGTCTGGAGAGGAGTCCTGGGGTGCAGTCAGTGTCCCAGTTCATTCTAAAGGTGTTCATTGTGGTTGAGGTCAGGGCTCTGTGCAGGACACTTGAATTCTTCCACACCAACCTTGGCAAAACATGTCTTCATGGACCTTGCTTTGTGTACATCCTGGAATATTTTTGGGCCTCTTAGTTCCAGTGAAGGGAAATTGTAATTTTACAGCTTACAGAGACATTCTATACAATTGTGTGCTTCCAGCTTTGTGGTAACAGTTTGAGGAAGAACCACGTATGGATGTGATGTTCAGGTATCCACAAACTTTTGGCCATGTAGTGCATAGTAAAGTGTGAATACCGGTGTTTGTATTTTCCGTATTAACTCCTCCTTACACAGTACTCACTACATATTAATGTAATTGTGTGCTGTGGTTTGTTAAACGTGTTCTGGTTTTGTGGCCTTTGAAACAGATCCAGTGCATGTTCTGTACTTTGGGTAGAGTGTGGAGAAAGTAATCAGGGGCTTCAGTAATCAGTTCTCTCAGGGTTTTTCTCATGACAGATCTTATAGATACATCGATATGCATAATGAACTTTGTGTGTAAAGAGCCAGGCGGTTTAATAAATCTGCCTGATTGGACATGGCTCAGTATCTAATAATGACACATGCATCGGAGGACAAAGTTATCATGGCCCCAAATCAATAAAAGCAATCACGATAGTGTTTGTACTGTAGTGTATAGCGTTTTACTTCAAATGACCAATGCTTTTGAAGAATTGTGTCTTGTCTCGTCCTTTACTTTTTTTCAGTAACAGAATGACTACCAGGATGACATTTTTTTCACTAACAATAATGCAGTGTAAATTTGATTACGAATTTGTCTTCATTTTTTCAAGTCTGGACAACAAGAGAGGTCTTTCATCCAAATAAGAGATGTGTTTCTCAGGGCTAAGGCTTTATTGGCTGGTATAACAGGGTTTATCTGGTGCTAAGCCTCTTTATGATGCTCATTAAAACACCGGGTTGTAATTTTCTGTGGAAGCTCTGACTACTGACATTCAGTTATATGCTTTCTTTACTGGGATTTGCTTCACTAATGTGATGGTAAACCATGATGTTATATCTTAATGCTGTACTCCTAAAAATCGAAACACACTGACTGGTGTGATTTTGAGGAAAAAAAAAAAAATCGGAATATCTGCTCTTTCCTTGACGTTCTTTGTGATTTTGAGACATAAAAGATGCATTAATAAATCCCCAGTGCCTTTTTGGAAAGGATTACTTGATTGTACTCTTAACGCACCAAGAACAAATTTCCAAATGCACCCAGAGCAGGTGAGAATGATTCTAGCCGAGATTGTATCTGTGTTTGTGAAATCATAACCAATTCCTGTGGCTTTTCTGAAGTGGAACAACCGAGCTCGCGAAATGATTACATTAAGGGAATAAGCAAACCTCTGCTTCCGATGCCTGCGGATCTCAATTCCACTACAAAGCGCAGTGACTAATCAACCCTACTTATTTCAAGTCATGAAAAGGATCCACTCAAGCAGAACAGTGGTTGAATAAACTGCAGCTGCGAGCCAAAGAATATTGCCCATCTTAACGCTTCTTTCTCTCTCTTTTCTTCTAGGTAAGCACTTTTCAGTAACAGCGGGTAGTAGATTCTGAGCTCGACTGGTGCCAATGAAGGTAGGCAAGTCTGATTAAGGTGACATATAGCAGCGCTGAAGGCTTAATGCGTAGAGGATAGATGTGTACTACCTACCAGGACTGCTGACTTGGAAGCTTTTATTTATGAGCTATATCTACTTATCAAGAGCTGACCACAATCACACCACCTGGCACTCCTGAAACTGAAGGCTCGCCTTCCTCATCACAAAAATGACTATTGTTCTTCAGCACTGCGGCTTTTCACTGTCAGCGCTTCCTGTGATGACACAAGAAATGTGATGTTACTTTTGTCCAAACTGTTTTGTAGCACAAGAACGAGAGAGTGAATTAAAATGAACAAAACGGATGGAAAACCTTAGCAAACGGCAGGAACTATTATTCGAAACATGGTGTGCTATGCATGTCAGTGGAAACATGGATACATGTCAGTGCAGTAGTAGAGAGATGACACAGTATAAATGAGTCCCACCTCGTTTTAATTCCCATCTGTGTTTATGTCCTAGCGGTACAGTTTTTCTGCTGCATGCTGCCGCTTGATATCCACATCATTATCTATTTTGTAACTTGTCCAGAGTTGCTGCGCAAACAGATGGCACAAGATGCAGGAGGTGGAGTTGTCTGTGTGCCATGTTTTTTATTTTTTTGAAAACGAAAAAGAAGTTCGCTTTCTGCACAAGCTGCACATTTCCATAGTGATTTGCAAAACATTTCCCATACTTTTCACTTTTCAACTTTAAATATTTGTGGTAGAAAAGTCTTCTACCATTTTCTACCATGTTTGTGGTAGAAAATCTATTACCACAAGTACCACAATAGGTGTACAGTGGACATGTGAGTATTGTATGTTGTATTCTTTTTGTAATTGTTTTATTCTATTATAAATTATGCTGACAGCTGTTGCTTTCGTGTGTGTGTGTGTGTGTGTGTGTGTGTGTGTGGTTTCACAGGTAGTCACGGTGTATGATCAGACATTTCCAAAATACCAATTAAAACATATTTCCGTCTATAACTGTGTATTTTCTTTACACGATTAACTTCCATAATTTAGTGGTTCTCATCCCTTTTGTGTCTGGCTGCATCTCCTCAAACAAATTTGCAACCCCCTCGATCAGCATTCGCACTAAATCATACAACAGCAACCTCCGTTTCTCCAAAAGGTGATGGGGACTGCACTGAAAACCCTTTGGCTGTGTAATCCATTACTACTCTGCTGCCATTTCTAGCAGACTGTTATTAACTTTGTCATAAGTAAATAAACAGCTGTCCAGTTTTAGCTAAGCAGCGCTGAACACTCCCACACTAGTTAGATTTTTTTTTTTGCCCCGCGTACCACATTCCGTCCTTCCTCTTTCTCTTTTAGCTAGTAACTAAAACGTGAGAAATACTGACAATATAAGAAATGTATGAGATTACACTGATCAGTCATAACATTAAAACCACTGACAGGTGACGTGAATAACATTGATTATCTCGTTACAATAGCACCTGTCAAGGGGTGGGATATATTAGGCAGCAAATGAGCAGTCAGTTTGACACGTACCACCTACCTAAACATTGTTGCAGACCAAGTACGCCCCTTTATGCCAATGGTATTCCCTAATAGCAGTGGGCTCTTTCAGCAGGATAGTGCACCCTGCCACACTGCAATAATTGTTCAGGAATGGTTTGAGGAACATGACAAAGTGTTCAGGGTGCTGACTTGGCATCCAAATTCCCCAGATCTCAATCTGATTGAGCATCTGTGGGATGTGCTGGACAACCAAGTCCAATCCATGGAGGCCCCGCCTCACAACTTACAGGACTTAAAGGATCTGCTGCTAATGTATTGGTGCCAGATACCACAACAAACCTTCAAAGCTTCGTCTTGTGGAGTCCATGCCTCAACAGGTGAGAGCTGTTTTGGCGGCACAAAGGGGACTTACACAATATTAGGCAGGTGGTTTTAATGTTATGGCTGATCTGTATATGGAACAGTTATTCTCAGAAACGTATTTCTCACAATATTTGTGACAATGTGATATTTTTGTTTCCTTTCACTATGTTTTCAGGATGTCCATCTGTCTCTCTGTCTGTCTGAGAGTCTCGTTAGTGTGATATCTCAAGAATGAGTGGTGGCATGTTTGTATAATGTATCTGGAATTATCAGTGTAACCAGTAGATGAACTGGTTCGATTTTTGGAGTTGATCCAAACAGAGTCAAGGTCACAGCATGGTTAAATGTCTGAAAAAGAACAAATTCGAGCCGATCCTGTAACAAATGGGAAAGATTGGAATTGGACGTGGAATTTTTTTTTCCGAACTGGGAATGTTTACATATAAAAATGATTGTATTTTTTGACAGAATTGATTTTATTGTATTTATCCTTTACTATATTTATTATATTTGCCATGTAAGTGATTTTTGTGCGGAAGAGGTTAACTGAGTAAACAAAGCTTTTGTGTAAGGTTTTGTGTAACTTGTGTTTTTAGCTATGTTTTTGCTTCTGTTAAAAAACATTTTAAAGCTTAGTAATTTTTAAAGAAATAAATATCGGATGAGTATCAGTATCGGAAAAGACAAAGTGGTATCGTGCCATCTCTAGTCTAAAGTGAAAATGGTGAAAATAAAAGTCAAACCGTAACACTCTTACTTATAATGTTACATGTTAGTAATTCACCTGAGCCACAAGCACAGCGAGCAAATGTAGGTAAGATATCCTGCCTTAAAGAGGCAACGACCTAGGAGCAGGACACGGAAATTAGACACGTATTAAATTCAAGTGGATTTACAGCATTGAAAAGTCTCTCATGGTTAAAATGAATGAACAGATGATGTTCATTTAGATGTTGAACATGCTCCTTTCTCATTAATGCATAGTTATTTTCCCTTTATGGATTTGCTGGAAGATGAAGTGGACTATAATTGGAGGGGAGAAAAGGTGCATTAATTATGTAGGACAGTGAGAGCTATGTAGAGCCGCTTCATCTGGGTGAATGATACAGCGTAGCAGAATGGGCTTCATGTTATACTGGGAATCACTTCAGTCTCTTATTGCCACTGTCACATCAATCTCACTTCGCGATCATTTTTATTAGTGTCTACTGGATTTTCCCAGTAGATTTTCCTTTCAATACCACAGCGCAGCAGAATTCTCCATTCTGATTGGTTAGGTGGTGTTGATTAATTAACAGCAGCTATGACGGTAGTGCTGACTGTACTTTCAGTCACAGGTTTATATTAATGTACTCGTATTAATATGTTATTGTTATCACTAATTGACAGGGAGTTGTAAGGTGGATGCTCCACATGACCTATGCCTAATAATAAACAGATTAAAACATGCTGTTATTTAAGAAAGAAAGATGTTTATGTGTTACTATGTGGCCCTTTCTGTAAAGAGCTGTTTATGGAAGATGTACATTTATGGAAGGAGTGTCCAGTGTCAGTGATTTCAGTGAATCAGTACATTTCCTGGCAGGGGAGAGTCTTCAGGACTCCTGGATTCTTTGTCTTAGAGAACAAAAGCTGTTACAATGCAAGTGATAAGAGGAACCAAATTAAGTACTAAGTAATGCTGCATTCGAGGTGAAGTTGCAACCTGTAATTCTCCATACACAACGGTAAAATCCACTGAAAACACCCCCTCAACTTTAACGTTCAACTCGTCAGCTTGGAGTAGTCTTCTCGACTACCAGCAACTACAGGGTGAAGTCAAATCAACATGGTCATGCACACTGTGTTCAGTGTAAAGTACCACTTCTCTGCTTTTAAAACACTTTATAACAGTATTGGCTTTAGATCAGTTAATATACAGTTAACAGCTACAGCTAATATACAGTCCTTGGTTAAATCTATAACACTGACCATACTGATCACAATTTTGAGAAGGTAATCATCAACATCAGAGCTATCGCTAATGTTAACCCGGCTAGCTTGTTCCTAAACTACTTACTGTTGTCCTCTGTTGATGCTGTGCTGCAATTTCAGTCCAGAATGTTGTGTGAATGTTTAAAGTTCACTATAGTAGAACAGCACCAACAGCCACTCAGGCCTGTAACTGTAAAAATGTGATTAAAGTAGCTTTTTATGACAGAGCAAACAAAAGACACTCTTTCGTGGAGGTATCCGTGTTTTTTCCATTACACATGTTGAACGTCCCGAGGTGGGAAATGACGTTATTACAACTTGCAAAAATTACCACTTACGAGGCGCCACAAATTTAGCATACTGTAACAGTAAATGTGACTATTAACAGTTAAAATCACAATGTGTCATAAGAAGAAAAAATAATCAACTTATTCAACTGGTAACAGTTTATTCGCTTCATGTCGGGCCACACTACCCCATCATTCATTTTATTTTTCAATAACAGTGTACCCTGTGCTTTATTCCTTACTTAAACTCTACTTCAGCCCTGCTACAGCTTTGTATATGGGTCAAATACACATTTAAAGTGATAGACATGAAACTAATCAAAGAAAAACACAGCACTTGAGTGAATTTCATAGTGTGCATATACAGACTGCATGGTTTCACAGTCATTTGTTTCCCACAATACACAACATTGTGGACTGCAGCAAACTTCTGCATGTTTAAGGAGCAATAAAATGTGTAATACTGATGAGCGTGATTGCACTGTACCCTCGAGTCCTCTTGGTGCCAAATGAACGCAGTCGTAAAACAGCCATAAAAGAAGACAGTGGCCCCTCAGTGTAATGCAGCAGTAAATACTGCTAAATTAGGGGTCAAATTGCAGAAGCCCTCACTATTCAGTGTTCCCTCATTTTATAGTGATTTTGGTCACTGCTGTTTTCCATTAAAGACCTTTCTGAGAAGTGAACTTTAAATAAAGAACTCCAGAAGGAGAAGTGTACATTAGTCCAGTACACCGGCTTGTCAGAAGACCCTGTTTCCAGATTTAAGCACTGATTTACTAGCTGTGATGTAATGGGCCTTTCAATCTTAGGCTTTGGAGCTGTAAGATAAAGCTCCTGGCACTCCGTTCTGCTCTTTTTAACCTCTCTGAAATTGCAAATAAGCATAGAATATTGGATTGGAGAATCTGATAGAAATAGATGTTCATTAAGCTCTTCAGAGTGAGAAGCCGAAGCCGCGTCAATTAAGTAAAAGCACCTGTCAGTCAATAGTCAGAAGTTTCCATCTGTGATGCTTTTAATGAAGGGTGTTTTGTAACTACAAGTTCTTCATATCTGTCCTTCTTTTAAAGGCACAGGCAAAGGAAGTGTAAAAATCACGTCAATCATAAATGCAGCGCTTGAAAGAAACCATGTGAAATACCCTCAAGGATGTTGTCGCCTGACGTTTTAAAAAAAAAAAAAAAAAAAAAAAAAGGCAGCTGCTAACAAAATGTATTGAGAGTCCGCTCAGGCTGAGTGAGAGGGAGATCATGGCCCCTGTAGCGTGTCAGAGAAAGGGCACGTGAATGTTCCGGACCTTTGCTGATTTCCAAATGGCAGCCATGACCTTTATGCGGTGTTAAAACAAACAAGCGAAGGGGTAATAGGATGGGTTGAAATGAGGGAGTAACCATGACATTACACGCCATCTGTTTTAGGAGCAGATGGCAGATATGGACTTCTACATACCGTGTCATTTTAGATGTGAAGGAGACAGCATTTTGATCAGGGATCCCATTCGAACATGAGCCCAGCACATAGGCTACAAATAGAAATGTCTTTTTTTGACAGAAGTAGGTTTCTGTCTGTGGTGGGGATCTTGGGAATGACAGTTTTTCGTAGGAAGGACCTTTGATATGCAGACATGTCTGACAATCTCAGACCAAGCCTTTGTTACGGATCACGATGTTCCCTTGTGAAGTTATCTGAATTAGAAGAATTCAGCACAATGGAATTATTCCATTGATGTCAATGGTTGTAAGGATATGAATGGAAATGCACACTTCAGTTTATTGGCAGTGAAAAACAGTTGCTTTATAGTACAATGCCACTGAAAACTCACAAAGCTTAAAGCAATTAATTAATAGTCTTTAACTGAACTTGGAAAGTGTTTGCCAGTGGATTTGACCCACTGCCTCTACCAGCTAATTAATCTGTTTCTTTCCCGCCCACTCTGTCCCAAACCACTCCTTTAGGAACGATAGGCAATTCCCTGGCAGTGCCATCTTCTCCTAAAACAGCATTCATAGCACTGTGACAGCTGTGTAACGATTCATTACTGTTCGCCGCACATTACTTCTGCCACTAATGAGATTGCATTAGTGAAGAGAGGATCAGGTCCCTCCAAGCAGCGAGAATTTCCATTCACACTCTTCCCTCCACATACTGTCACATTCTCTAGTGCACCTGACTTTGATCAGGCTCTCTGTGTAGAGATGATCATGGATTGTACCAAGTTGTGAATTATTTCCCATGATATGACCGTCAGTGAGTATCACTCAGATATTATAAAGTTCTCCTGCCTTCCTCCGCTGGATGGTTGGTATCAGTCATCTTCTCTCTGTGCGGTGTCTATCTCAACTTAATTCATAATGCAAGGAGTAAGACACAACGAGGTGTGCTGTTATAGGAAAATAATCAACAGGACAGACGTGAAGTGAAATGACTGATATTCATCTATTCATTTTATATCACAGCAGATTGCCAATGCTAACAACGGGCTTCTTTTATTAAACTGGATTTATTCGTAAATCATTAGTGGGACAGTTTACTGTAAATTCAGAAAATCCTGTAAATTCAGAAGAAAAAAAAAAGTTGGTATCCTACTCGTGCTCCTCAGTGTGTCTAAATTTACACATAAGAAGACTAACTAATGTAAATGACTTGACTTGATCGACTTTACTTGATTGGATTACTGCACTTTTATATGTGGAATATACTGCAGAGTTTAAATTGCTCGTTTTTCTACATTTACAACATTTATCAGACGGCCTTATCCAGCGTGACTTACGGAAGTGCTTTGGAGTCTCTATTAAAAACACATCCTCATGCTAGTTCACTGGGTCAGGGAAAAAAATGTAACTAAAAATATTTTAAAAGAATAGAGAAAGTGAACCAAAACAAACTCATAAATTAAGACAAAAGCGATCATTCAGTTATGATGAAAGAAATGCCACTGTATAAACGGATGCCTCAGCCGACAAAAGATTTAGTGCTCGCTAAGTATTATTATTAATATTATATATCGTTACATATTTTTATTGGCATAGAAGTGAGTCAAAATAACTTCCATTTCTGTTTTTCAGCCTTTACTATCATCGTTCATTTCAAGTCAACTTAACTTCTACTTCTGTCTTTCTGGTTTTACCCTTATTGTTCATTTTGTTCTCCCCGCTGTCTGTGCACTTGAACTTCTATGGAGTTTTGAGGGAGCCACTACATGCAAATGAGCTGTGTCGGGAACACGCTTTGCATGTTAGCGATGATCACCTATGATCAACATGTGCATATGAAGAAAATCTGCGTTTCCGAAATTTTTGTAAATATGGCAGAAAATTAGTTCAGTTTGGCTTCTGCAAATATTTACACACAACTTTAATAAAAGATTGATAAATGAGGCCCAATGGTTTTGTTTATTAAAGAACAACGCATCACACGTTTTATTATAAATTTATCCATTTATACATCTGCGAAACAACTTAATTTATAACAACGATCAGTCATTCACTCACCAGCCTTTTTTCTCTGTCTTGAATTTAATAAGACAAAATAAATGCAGTTTGTCATGTCACAGAGAAACCAGAAAACCAAGAAAACCAAGAATGCTTATATATTTTTATTTTGCGCCCCTAAAACATTATATAAATATGCACAAAGCTCAAGCGACATTGGCCGCACCAAGTTTTTTTTTTCTTGCTAGTGATTTGTGAAACTGCATTGTTGAACGAGTGTACACCGAGGATGCACTGGCTGTGTGTATATGTGTATATATGTGCACACTGTGACACAGCAAGCTTTCTTCAGACGCTGAAGATGATAGTGAAGATATCACCACCGGATTGAAAAAAACTAATGGCCGCAGCAACACATTTTCAAAAGTTATTCCAGAGATTTGTTTGAAGAGGTTAGTGGTGAGTAAAAGTGACACACTCATTGATTTTCTTATAATAAACCATTATTCAGCACAAAAAAAAAAAAAAATCCACATGAGTCACTGCCACAAATCAATGTCAGATTCTCTCCTAAGCATGATATTATCAAACCACCAGAGCACACTGAGCAAAAACTAAGGGCAGTCAGCAGTACAGTGAAATTCAAAACTCACCATTGAGGTTTTCATTGAAACACAATCCTCCAGAGAAGTTAGCTAGCAAGCTATATTTGTGAACGCGACTATATACACTGTCACTTTGTATGTAGCTCCGAAACCAACACACCAACACCAGCTGCCTTTTGTTTGTTTGTTTGTTTGTTTTTCATTCAGACTGGAAGGTATCCATTTTAAAACTTTACAACAACAGCTCCCTTAACTTCTTGTTAAGTGACTTCTTAAACGAAGCACCTCACCTCCAGCGCTAGGGCACTACAGCTTTGCACAGTTGCAAGCTTCTTCTGATCCCAGCACTCCTCAACATCTTGATAATGAGCTGAGCAACACTTCATGAGCTGGATCCAGTGTTTTGTAAGCAAAGGAAAACCTGAATCTCTGCAAGGCAGGTCTGGAGCTGAGCATCCCTGACCTTATGAATTGTTTTTTTTTTTTTAATTGCTTAATTAATGTATTTGCTAATGAGTGCTAAAGGCTTAGAGGTAATATATAATTAGTAAATTGCATTCAGTAGAATTACAGTACAATTACTTTCCTCGGACACAAATGTATTTCTCAATTATAATGCAACACATAAAACAGTTACAATAGGCCAGTTGTTTTTTTTTTTCAAGATCAGCAAGAACTGAGTGGAGATGATATTCTGTCTGCATTCCTGACCTTCCTGACATCACTAACACCATCCACACCATATTCCAGCCTTCCCTACCATCGTCCTTCCCACACTCCCTTGTAACCTAACACCATCTTCACCCTACTGCAGTGTTCCCCAACACTGTCCTCACTCCATTGTAATATATCCTCACATCTTCCCCACCCTATTCTAGTGTTCCCCAACACCATCCTTGCCCCATTCCCATGTAAACTAATGCCGTCCCTACCCTATTCTAGTGTTCCCCAGCACTGTCGCCACTCCATCTCCATGTAACCTAACACCACCTCCACCCTGTTCCAGTGTTCCCCAACACCATCCTCGCCCCATTTCCATGTAAATTATCACCACTTCCACCCTATTACCAGTGTTCCCCAACACTGTCCCCACTCCATTCCCATATAAACTAACACCTTCCCCACCCTATTCCAGTGTCCCCCAACACTGCCCCCACTCCATTCCCTTGTACTCTAACACCATTCCAATCATCACAGTGTTAACCTTAATATACTTTTTAAAAATGTTGACCAAAACTAAACTAACTAGCACATTATATAATTACATTTTTATAATGTTGTATCAAGGTTTATTCAACAACCTTTATTAATATTGAAATCAGTGATACTGGAGTATTTTGTTTGCAAATATATTAGTCCACTCTGGACCCAGACCCAGTTTTCTAAAGAAATGTTTGAAAAAGAGAAGACACGCCTGACATTAACTGAGGTTACATCTGCATGTGGGCCAGCTCATGTGATACTGGGACAAACCATTTCTACTGATAAGACAAGTTTCTGAAATAGGTATCTTGGTTGTCGTAATTTTACAATAAATACTGACAGCTGAGGTGATAAGTGATATGTCATAAATTTTATGCTTCATAAAAGATGTAAACTTCCATATAAGATGTAGACATTGCATCATAGACATATTCCAAGAGCACCTGAAAAAAACCTGAGTAACTTGTATTTTGTATTGTATTGAACAGACAATAGAGATTCATAAGGCTAATGGAAAAAAAAAAAAAATATATATATATATTTTCTAACCCTTAGTTTTTCCCTCTTTGAAGTAATTATGTTAAGCATACTGCAGAAGGCAACGCGGTCCCAGCATGATCCTCGCTCAAGGCAACGAGCCTCTTCAATGTTCATCTTGTTAATTTCACTTTCTCGTGACAAGCCGGCACTCAGATGGGCCTGGGAGTTAATGAATGCTGGAGAAAGGTTAAACCAACAGGAGGAGCCAACCCTGCAGTGTAATAATCTCCCTGATTGTTGCAGCGCAAACCAAAGGCTTTCATCTTTATGGTATTGCTCAATCAATCTGCTGATGAATTGGGGCTGGAGTTTGCTTCATACTGCCAAAAAAGCCGAATAAGGCCAGGGACTAGCATCATTATACTGATTGAGTTTACACTGCTTGATCAGGGTTGGAGCTGCATTAATAGGGCTGGACCTCAAGAATACGAAATACTTTGATGTTCTCAAATTCTAAAATATGTGATGACTGCTATTCAAAGCGACCTTGCCAGAATCATGATTCTGAATATTAATTTCTTAGACAGCCACTTACATCAGATATTTTATATTATACAACAGAGCTGTTTCTCAAAACTGACTGATGAGAAGGTGTTGATTAATTATCTATAAAAGCAGCTCAGACAACAGTGCCATCTATGCTAGATAATAAATGACAAGTTTATATTAATGCCCTAGTTCTAATACTCTATTGTTCCTACACTCCTGGGCAAAAAAAAAAAAAAAAAAAAAAGTGCCAAGCCCAAAATGGCAAATACTAAGCTTTTAATGGCCTTAACAACAAATCATTGGTCAAATCATTGGTCAAAATGAGCAAGAATTAAATAAATGCACTCCTGAGAGCTCCTGTACCACCATTTTCTTGTGTACTTTTGCTGGAGTGAACTGTTTGGGGGAAAAGCTAGAAACAGGGAAATTCACTTATATAGTCTTCTTGTATGCAAAGGTAAAATCACGATGATTAAAATGTTTGATGTAAAATTCAAACTAACACATGTCTGACAGGGTGTACAAAAATTTCCAAAAATATCTTGTGGTATGTTCATTTTTCTTAAAAGATTAGTCATTATTTGGTTATCTACCACACCTGATGCAGCCCATCAAGGGCCACAAGGCTTAAACATTTAAAGAAATCAGAGGGAAAAGCTACCCCATACTAAGCTCCTTTATTTATTTGTTTAATTCTTGCTAATTTCCTGACCAATTATTTGTTGATAAGACCATTAAAAGCTTCATATTTTGCCATTTTAGCTTGGCCCATTTTTTTTTTGCCCAGGGGTGTATAGTAACAGCTAATTCACATATTCTCCCCCTAATCTAAGTCTAATAAACAGAATAAAAATGGGTCGTTATTTGTACCGAAGAAAATTGTATCATCATGAATCTGTTTATGGAATGAGTCTCCAGTGTCAGCACTTTGTAGCAGTAGTTTTTTTTTGCATCATTATTGATTATTATCTTATATCAGCATGTCCGGACGTGTTTTATTATCAATCACTGGATCTATTGAATGGATCTGGGCATTCAAACGATATTATCACGTAACTCCCAAGCTGAAGTTTTCGCTTCGAGGCATGAGTAGCTCACGCCAAGCAATTCCCCCGTCTTTTTGGTTCTGTAGTATATTCAGTATGTTCAGTTGTTAGAAGTGATTGCAGCACACCTTTACTTTAGAATTCTCATTGATCTCCATCTCAGTGCACCATCAGGGCTCCTCGACTCTGGCACAGTCGCTGTTGTACTACACCTCAGCTCATAACTACATTCAGCTATCACTTTTCTAACCACAGTTTCCTCTGCTTGATAATATCTTACCTGGCTGGTCTTTATTAATACGCAAAATAGACAGGTGTGTAGGGTGACATCTAGAGTAACCAATCCTTTTGTATGTTTAACTACAAACAGAGACAAGAGGATGCTCGTATCTGAGTGCCCCGGTTAGATGTATCCGCTTCTGCCCTATTTTGCACGATCCACACAATGGAGCACTGTTATACAGATCTCATAAGAAGCTTGTATGAGTAACAAATTCAAAATGACTATGAATATGACGGAGGTGTTTTTCTTCATCCTGTCTGAAACGTGGAAGTAGGCACTTATCCATATATCTAACAAGCAGAAAAAGAAATACAAGGCAGTATTCGTAAGTTAAATATTTATGCTTCTGTGCTACAGTGTTTGAGTGACCAATTTTTATTTAATGATTTTTTTTCCCCACTGTGGGATCCTCTGTGCAACCTTTCCACTTGTAAACACTAAATCAAAATATATCTATATGTATATCTTGTAAACGTACAATACCATTACAGATTGGAACACCACTAGATAGGAATAGGAATAGATAGAAGTCCATTAGATCCATTTAACTTCAGGTTATTGCTACAAGATTACTAGAGTCCTTCTGATTCCCATTAGAAAATATGCCTAGAGCCAGTCACAGACCATGACAAGGACTCTTTACAGAGTGATGTCAACCCATACAGAAATAACATTATAAACATTACAGAAACCTGGAATTGTCTAGTCTGGTCCCACTTTATATTCAACTGCAGTCCGACTAAAATTTATACCACAGCGCTGTTGAATTCTCAAATCTGATTGGTTAGAATGTGTTGATTAATTTCCTGTCAGCATTCCTCTGACAGTAGTTCCAGCTGTAATTCAAATGATAGGTTTATATTAATGTGCTTGTTCTAATGTGTTATCATTTCTATAGTAGAACCCAGTGTGTGTGTGTGTGTGTGTGTGTGTGTGTGTGAAGGAGAACTCTGAAGGCAATTTTGACTGAGCTTTGGGTTTGATTTATTTTTCTTCCTTTTTTATCTAACGTCTAAAGACCAACAATGCAAACAGTTCGATGCTTGTCTCACGTTCAAACTCAAACCCAAAGTCGAGTCCAAGTTCCTGTGTGTGTGTGTGTGTGTGTTTGTGTTGCATCGGCTCCACCATTGGTTGACTTGTATATCACATCCTCCACAATAATAACATAAGCCTAATATTAAATGAGTAAAAAAAACCTCTTTGTTATTTAACAAAGGCATATATTCGTTTATATGCTGAAGCTTTCTGTAAGGAGATGTCTGTTTAACATTTATGGGTAGAGCCTCATGTGTCAGCATTTTCTAACCATAACCAAGGGACAGGGTACAGGTTTTTTTTTTTTTTTTGTGGACTTATTACCTTCAAGAGAGAGAAAAGCATTGAGGTTGGTGAAGAAATGACTGTTTATAGCAGCCATAATGCAACTTACATAACTGTAATATATAATATCCTTACATAACTATGATATATAACTGCAACAGAGGGGTTATATAAGTACACAAGTATATCTTGACATTTCAAAGTCTAACATTTATGTAATGTAAGTGTTGTAACATGCTAATCCAACCAAGTGAGACTGATTAATATTCAAATGTAATTTGGACTCTTTATATATGAAAGGAACTTTTAATATAAGTGGATGGTTCCTGTGTAGTCTGTCACAGTCAGAAAGAGTTGGAAAACCAGTAGTTCATGAAAAAAGTAATTGCCCTTCTCATTTTACACGTGAGAGAGACAGGCGTGATCTCCTGTTACAAGTGTGCGGCTGTAATCAGTGTGTGACAGTGGAGACTTTCTAGTTATTTAATAGCTACATGTATAGTTTATGTGCAACTAAATCAAGTGGGACCCATGCTTTAAAAAAAAAAAAAAAAAAACAGAAATAGGAGTAGATAGCTGACTCTACTTTTTTTTTTTTTTTTAAGTTTGAAGTCATTTTATATATGGAAGACTACGTAAGATAAAAAGGTTTGTCATGTTGACAGGTCAAAGTGAGCAAGTATATTACTTCATCTGAGTTTCTCAGCAAAGTAAAGTTTGCAGGACTGGACCGGTTCCTCCCAGGACGTCATCCGTTGGCTGAAAAGCGTCCTCTGCCTCTCAGCGTGCCATGATGGATTACGGCATTGTTATTCAGCATTTCTCCAAGTGCACACCTCTGCCAAAAGTGAGTCTCCTCCGATGTCTATTGTTCTCCGTTCGCAGCGAGAGTCACCTCTGTGCTATTGAAATAAATGAGAGATAACAAAATTGAGACATTAATTAGAAGCTTTCTCTCCTGGCAAAATTGTACCAATACATGTGTGTAGTAAGCATCCATCAAGACGAGGTCAGCGAACAAGGGTCACGTGAGATAAATGATACTTCAAGGCGGCTTTTTATAGAAGCTTCGACTAATCACAAATGATGGACACTGCTACAGACGTGCACTCTGACGTGTGTGGACACATTTTATTTCAAAGGAAAGTTTACTGTCTAATTTTTTTATGCCTGCAGTGCAATTCAATGATTGTCTGCTGCTGAAATATGGGTACTTACTGTCAGAAGCCCGGTTTCAGTACAATATTGGCACCTGCTGTCTCTGGCACAGTTTGTAGCGGTTGATTAAGGCACGACACAATAGGTAGTTTTGGAAACGTCAATCATTTTTCAGATTTTTAGATAAACTGACTCTGTAATGTGTCTTCTCTTAAACTGTGGCAAAAAACATAGCAAAACCCAGGAGTAAAAAATGTTTTATTCACATGTGACCACTGAATAATCTGAAACAGCACATTTGATGGAGGCTTCAGCTCCGCCCACACGGGTTGTTTCCTGCTCTATATGCCACCTTATGTGTTGTTATGACAACCCACGCTAACTACAGCGGAAACACATGAAATCACATTGTGTGTTTTTAAAGCTGTTTTCCTCCAAATCATTTTTTCAAAATATTCAAATATTCAAATATTTAAATAAAATATTTAAAATCTCAGTTTTTGATGACCTTTCCACAATTAGAAGGATATTACAGAAGGATATTTACAAAAAAAAATTATTATTGTTCCATTTACGTTAGATTTTCTACCGAAAAATGAGTTCATATTGATTAAACAATACAGAAACGATTTTCCATAAAACCTTTCTGTGTAAGAGCGACTTCACAGTGAAAAAAAAAAATTTTCATTCTAAATTCAATAGATTAGATGGTTTATGCATATTTAATTAGACAAAGCCCAATTTGAATAAATAACTGTCTATTTTTTTTTAAAAGGTTCAGTATCAGCAATTAACTGGCAAAGACTGAGTGCAATAATATTTATTGTTTTAAAAATTACCCTATTGAATGTAGTGTTTTACCTTAATATGTGACATGGTACTGTATATCTGGCCGAGTGTGTGAGGCATTGAGGGATTCTAATGTTTTGGTGCAGAGACTACAGTGCAGATTATTTATTTGTGGAAAGCTGTGAAAGTCGATGTTTCTTTGAGCAAATGGTTAAAATCCACTGTGAAGACATTCATTCATTCATTCATCTTCAGACACACTCCTTCATCCTTATTCTTGAGAAAGAACCCAAGCTCAGAATCGAACCGCGGAGCCAGGAGGTGTGAGGCGGCATGGTAGCGCAGCAGGTAACATCGCCGCCTGTGAAGACACGCTGTGTTTAAATTTCAAATTTTAAATTGCTATCCATGTTATCACCATAAATTTGCATTCATCTTTTTAATAAATGACCCGTGTATACTCTGTACAGCCTGTTAGATATGTAAAACAGGACATTGTCTCGGATTACGCAGAAAGCATTTGTCTTTTCTTTCCATATATTCCAGACAACCAATCCAAACACTTGTCTGCCCAGCCAATTACACAGCGATCGTTCCTCGTTTAAGCAATTACAGTTCACAATGCAGTCTCAAAGGTAGTTAGAAATAATGGTATGCGACAAACAGTCTTATCTCACTGCTGTTGCGTAGACATTTCAAAAGGCTGGAGCAGAGAGAGGAAGTGCAATCTAACGTGCTGATCGCAGGCTCTCAGGAGCTGTCTAATGAAGGGCTGCCGTGCCAGACGGCTAGACACATGGAGCTCAGTGGGGTGGTTTTAGGGCTTCATACCACAAAATCATCCATTTTCTATGATTTCATGGAATTCTTCTATTATAGGCCAAGTTTGGGCCAGCGGATTATAATTAGGGTAAACAACATCAACGCAGCGTGAAACAAGAAAAACAGTAGCGTGTCTACACTGTGTTGATATCCTTCTGGTTGGAATCTATATTATAGACAAAATCAACATGAGTATTTGCCAAGGATCATGCAGGATTGTGTTTGTGAGATTAGACATTTGTTTGTTGATTCGCGTGGCTTCCGTCGGCGTTCAGTTTCTGCCAGTACAATCACGACAACATCACTTTGTACCACTGGAGTGTGAGGAATTTATGGCCAGACGCTACATGAATAATCAAAGCTCCTGCATTGTCATCATCCGTATTAAACTCTTGCTTGATGCATGATAGTAGTGAATATTTCTAAGAAAAATGACATAATGATGTACCAGGGCTCACACGAGTGGCGATTTATGACATACATGGGTAATTTATAACGCATCTCCAAAACCACCACGCTGCACAGCCTATCTTTCTCTTAGATTACATGCCGAGGGATCTATTGGTCTTCCACGGATCTGGAAAGTGTCAGGGTGCTCGGCTGGCGAGGTCATTCAGCACGTTGATCATAACTGGTGTTTGAAGGACACTACCGCTTTTCCAGTGTGTGTGTGTGTGTGTGTGTGTGTGTGGAATTGGAGTGAGAAGCAGCAGGCTTGCGTGTCTGCTTCAGCTGGGATGCTGATATGTCAGAGAGCTGGCAGGAGTGACAAGTCAAACTCAAAGGAGTCTGTACACAAGCGTTTGCTGTACATTTTTTTTTTTTTTATAGTCGCAACTCACAGCAGAATGTGATGATTTCTCAATCTGTTTGTATGTGGGGAAAACTCTTAGATTCTACAGTGCATCAAAAGAGAAGTCAATGAGCCATCACCTTCCATTTATAGCTAAATTATATTGCCTGATACCTCATCCACTTCAGTTTGTTTTGCTTTTATGTTCTATAATGATCTATAAAAATGCTGTATAAATTGACTGGCTTACCTAGTTTGCCCTTGATGTGCAGGCAGTGTTGTTAGAGCCTGTAAGTAACTTTTTTTTTTTTTTTTCGTTTGTTTTGTTTTGTTTTAAACTGGCACTTTATCAAAGGCTACTACTGTTTTATTTAGTTGTTTCTTCATGAGCTAACCCTCATTGGTTTAAAAAAAAAAAAAGAAAGCTGGAGGCAAATCCTAGGGATGGTGCAAAAATATGAGATGAGAGATTTAGTAAAACAAAAAGAAAGGGATAATACTTGAGCATTTTTGCCAGAATAGACTGTAACATAGCAATATGTTTATTCCTTTATTTTTGTTCAGCTTAGTAGTTGTACGCTATTTTTTGTGCACAAGCTTGAACGCTGCACTGAAATTATAGGCTCAGAGGACACCATGTAAAGTGAATTCCTACTAGGTTATAATTTTGCCTACACTGAGACCAACCACCGTCTCCACTGTCCATGGAGCCGGGTTTACCCGAACTTGCAAGTTTAACACTTTTGCCCAGGGCATGGTGCTTTTGTTTCTCTGCAGGCGTCTCTGTATGTCACTTAGCTTATCAAAGTTGTAACACCGGATTTTTGCCTGAAGACATTTAAAATCTCTCTTTTTAAAGGTCAGGAACTAAATTATTCTGCCAAAGGGAAGAAATGTGCAGGTCTTGAAGTCCAACCCAGTTATGGAAATTTCTTCCTGGTGGCATGCCCCAGGGAGAGACTTTGTGTCCGTTTGAAAAGCGATTTCGCATGCAGGGCAGCGAGTAGTAACCTTTGCTTTCATACTCCTCTTAGGATCTTAATAACCAAATCATCTGTAAACTGAAGAAAAAAAAAAAGAAAGCTAATTCTCTTGCCACATAAATGTTTTCTAAGATTTTTTTTGGTCAAAGGTGAGGTGAGTGTCTCCAGAGTATTCCTCTCCAGTCCAAGCTTTTGGATGAAAGTTTTTCATATTGCACTAAAATCTTGGCTTGAACTTCAGTGCCACCTTCAATTTTTTTGAAGTACAACAGTCATGGCAACCCACGGGAGTGCTCAGTGCAGTTCTCACACTTTGAAGTACAATAGCAAAATATGACTTTTAAAAGCTCCAAAGCCAGAGAGATCGACTGCATCACTGGGTGCAATGATTGCGTCTTCAACTTGGTATACACTCTGACCACTTTATTAGGAACACCTGCCTGTACACCTGCTTATTAATACAATTATCCAAACAGACAATCATGCAGCAGCAATGGGATGCATAAAATTGTGCAGATACAGGTCAAGAGCTTCAGATCATGCTCATGTTTACAGCAAACATTCAAATGGGAAAAAAAAATTAATGTCAGTCACTTTGACAGTGGCATAGTTGTTAGTGCCAGACAGTTTTTTTTTTTTCTTTTGAAAACTGCTGATCGCCTGGGATTTTGACACACAACAGTCTAGAGTTTACACAGACTGGTGAGAAAAACAGCAACAACAACAAAAACAGTGAGCGGCAGTTCTGCATGTGAAAATGGCTGGTTGAGAGAGGTCAGAGCAGAATGGCCAGACTGATTTGAGCTGACAGGAAGGCCACACTAACTCAAATAACCACTCTTTACAACCGTGGTGAGCAGAAAAGCATCTCAGAATGTACAGTATGTGCAAAGGACAGGCTACAAGAGCAGAAGACCACATCAGGTTCCAGTCCTGTCAGCCAAGAACAAGAATCACCAGGTTTAGCGAATCTGCGCAGTCGAAGATTGGAAAAAGACAAAGCAATATGTTTCCAATCTTCAACTGTCCAGTTTCGGTGAGTCTGTGCTCACTGTAGCCTCAGGATACTGTTCTTTGCTGACCAGGGTGGAACAAGATTGGCTGATTGCATCAGTGATCAGGTGTATACCTATATCTTCTTAATAAAGTGGTCGGTGAGTGTATAACACACCAACTAGAAGCTTTTCCTCTTAATGATGTCAGACATTGTGCCCTGGTCTGATTTATTAGTCAGGTTAATCATTCTTTAAAAAAAAGGCCACAAGTTCTGCACTATCGACTGAAAGTGTGCGAGTGCTAGGATGCTTTTAGGATGATCTACATCTTCAGGATGCTCTCTATGAATGCATACATGTTCATTCATTCATCTTCAGTAACTGCTTTATCCTGGTCTGGGACATAGTGTAACCAATCCCAGGAACACTGGACAGTGTGGTAGGAACACACACCTTCAGATCTCAGGACAATTTAGAGTAGTTAGTCCACTGAATGTTTCTGGGCGGTGTAAATGGGAAGAACATGCAAAACTCCACATAGACAGTAACCCGTGCTTAGGATGGAGCAAGGGAACCAGCCATCATTGTAGTACAGTTATTTTAAATTATTTCTGTGAATAATTTCAAATTAATTACTGACAGTGTATTTTTTTTTTTTTATCAAGTCTTCTTATCATAACATACTTATCACACCACACAGTCTTGCACTATGATCAGTTGAACCTGATCTCATAACTGAGTGATGTGGTTGCAGCTAGTGCAGTTGCATTCAAATGAAGTCAAGAGAAAAATGCCGAATCTGACCCAAACCTTATAATTCAAATCGCGCTGTGTGAATTTTTATGTATTTGTATGAGACCATGTTATATTAGTCATTGCATCCAAATGATGTGTACCAGTTTTTGCTTCTGTACTTTAAAATGAAGACTTCTTTTCCCCGGCTCAAAACCTCTGTCATATAAACTTTCTCTGCTTTAAAAAATGAGGACCACATCATCCATCTTAAAGGTAAAACTGTAGGTCATTATAGGACTCTATCTCCGAGTGTCTTCTTTATCAAACGCTCTCCCTCGGCTCTTTGTAGTGAAAGTCTGGAAAAAAATTAGGTTTCCATCCACAAAGGCTCGTTCATGATGAATTAATAATCAGGCAGACTAATGGCATGCAGAATGTAAAATGTTTTGAGTCTCATTGCAATTTTCTATTCGGTTTAGAAGCTCACTCTTAATTGTGCCTCGCAGTCAGAGGACTGGATATGGTGCTTCACATCTGAAGTAATCCCTTCTGAACATTTCCGCTTGTCAAGATTCTGCCATCACGAGATTTCTGGGTTTAGTCAGAGTGTTTTGGTATAGAGAGAAAACAAATCAGAGGGGTTTGGAAATTTGGAAATAGATACAGCTATGGGGGTTTCTATCTAAAATGACTTTACCTGCATGGGATACAGAAACAGAAAAAGCTTCTTTACACTGCATAATTATAGCTATGAAGGGATTTTTACTTCATCACTTATACTGTTTTTTTTTAAAATTATAAATATGAGATTACATGCTACTGAGTGTATAGATGGCTGACAAATTAAAGGAAAAGTGTGACAGTAACGTGTTTGGCCACCACGAGCCACCAAAACACTTTCAACGTGCCTTGGCATACAAGTCTCTGGAGCTGTACTGGACTGATGAACATCATACTTCTAAAAGTCTTTCCTTCAGTTGGTGTTTTGATGATGTTGATGGTGAGCACTAATACGTCGCACCGAAATCTCCAAAAGGTTTTCAACTGGGTTGAGATCTGCTCGCTGTAAAGACCATAGCATATGATTTATGTTATTTTAATCTTTGCCAAAGTATACAGTGAGCCCCCAAGCCCTGTGGATGGGGGCGGGGTCATCCTGGAAGAGACCACTCCCATCAGGATAGAAATGTTTCATCGTAGGATAAAGGAGACCAGTCAAAATAAATTAGTATTGATTGGCAGTGACGTTCCCACTAAGGGGACAAATGGACCCAATCCATGACAACAAAATGCCCCGAAAGCATAAAAGGTTTTTTTTGTCTCCTGTAATTTGTCATGTCTGTATGCATGTCTGTACATTTTTCACTTATATACTTCTTAAAATTATTTTAAAAAACAATATATTCAGTACATAAAGCTGAAAAGTGGCATTTGGTTTGACCGTATTGAGGATCAACACTTTATGGCTTGAGATACAACGTCATAATTCCAAGCTCTTGGCTGGTCGACTAATATTCACTAATTTGCATTAATATGGGTCTCACATAACTGCAGGTCTACCAAAAAAAACAAACTGAAATGACCATTCATTTTCCCTAATTCTCTTTATGATGTGTTTCCTAATGTATTCTATCCATTTGGATCCATTTTACAAATCAGCAACAGTTTAAGAGCTACTCTGTGCTGAAGGCAATGATTACTCTCAATCCAGTATTTTATACATAATTATTTTAACTGTAGTATCATACTGGCATTCATGTCTTACCATATGTGAATGTTTTGGCTTTGAGATATAATCTAATGCACAAATAATATGCAGTCTTTAGATTTAGTAAGTCTTGTTGGTTTCTACCTACTTCAGTGCCCTCCAGAATTATTGGAACCCTCCTTGAAAATAAGCACAAATTAATATATAAAAAGAATAACACATGCAGTAAGTGACATAAACGAGGTCAAACATACGTTGTGTAGTTGGATACAGACATTGTGTAGTTGGATTTAAACATTTTTATTACAACAAAAAGTTTTTTATTTAATACACTGGTCTCCAAATTATTGGCAACCTGACAATTAACATTTTGTAGCACTTTTCCTGGAGAAAATAAGAGCACCTAGTCTCTTCCTGTAATGTCTACCAAACTTGGAAACATGTAGAAGGATTTTAGGCCACTCCCCCATGCAGAATTTAAGCATGTGGACATCCCTTGACAATTCAGACCCAAGGATTTCAAATCCAGAGAAGGTGATGGTCATTGCTTTTTTGTGTTGATTTAGAAGTATGTTTGGTCCAACTTCTTTCTGAAAGCTCCAAACAGCTTGTTCTTTTGAAAATGGTGTTTAACAGTTGATTCAGAAAATTTACACCGACAAGAATCAACTAAACTGGACAATTCTAAAACTGGGTTCTCTTCTTTGGGCTCTTTTTTCTCTCTTTTATCATTCTCTTCAATGTGCCGGTGGGCATTGGGCACATAGGTCCATCTCCTGGCAAATTTCCAACCGTTTCAGACATGGGAAGCTTTTTGTTAAGGGCCTGCTTATGTATTTTTATATCCATAAACTGATCTGTGCAGGTCAACAACCATCTGTCTCTTTTGTTCTCTAAGTTTGTTAGTTTTTTGATAATAGTGATTTTATATTTGTGCAACCTCGTATTTTTACCCCAGGGAAACAGGACATAGTTAAGGGAGAGGGGGCGGAAAGCAAATTTTTCACACCCATATGTGCTTGCTGAACATCCCAGTCCAGATCTAGTCCCCCTTTGTTGTTATACTAACCTTCACTCTTCTGGGAAGGCTTTCCACTAGATTTTGGAGCGTGGCTGTGGGGATTTGTGTCCATTCATGATACTGCTTTGTATCATCCAGCACGAAATGTTCTTGTCTAGCGTTTTTGATACACATGATAATTTAAACCACATAATCCCATGAGTATTGTCTTTTGTCATTGTAAATGTAAATGACATTGTCGAAAAATGGTCTGTTTAATTAAATGTATTCATGCTATGAGCATGAGCGTATCTTCTCTCCATTCTCCACAGCATCTCACTGATAATTTTGGCTTGAATCCACAGAGCTAACTTACCTTGTGATCGTGTTCCAGTGACGACATGTGCTCTGGTTCTAAGCCTTGACAGCTAGATAGGATACAAGCAATTAGGAAAGATCTGCTCTCACCTCCCTAGCCCCTGTGCCATGATGTCCACAGTCGCTAATTACTTCCACGGCTTAGATTCAGTCATCTGAGAGCTTATTTCTTAACTGCCTCAAAGAAGTCAAAATTGATTTTCCTTCTCTCAGAGCGGGTGCTATCATAGGACATTCACCTGACCTCACCTCCGCTCACTCTGGTCACATCTGTGTGGCAGGGCCCCAGGGAGGGGAATCTAAACTGTTTTAAAGTGCCAGGGGTAGAATTAGAGCCTCGATAGTACTCTGTGCCAGTGGTCTGTCAGCACTCTACTGTCCCAGTTCTAATTTGCCAAGCAGTCATATCAGAGCAGTTAAAACAGAGTTGTTAGAGTTGTGGCCATAGTCATGGGGAACGATTTCTACAGACAGCCCCAAAGGCCACCTGTTTTTCTCAGCTGAGGAGCACTCGCTCCGGGGTTCTGATTGAACAGACTGTCAGAGCATGCCATCGATTGGATGGAAAAATGAACGGGCCTCATGCTGCCGGAGGGAGGACAGTTTAGAAAACAAGAACACAGAGGTGACAGGAAAGAGCAGCGAGCCCCGCTGCCTCTTAAGGACATAAGACTATGAGAAATGGCGTGAGGAAACGACTGTGTTTTTCCAGACACATTCTCTTTTTCTAATTTGAAAGAAAGAACATATTTATTTCGACTGAGTTTGGGCATCAAAGCTACTCGAATCATCATTCCTGCATAGGTGGTTAGAGTGATTATTGGAACAAAATGGCACGCAAGCCATACACTTGTCTTTTCATATTCCCACTTAGCTTTGATGACAGTGGTGGGTCATGATGTTAACTAATGCTAGATTTTTTTTTAACAAGGAGGGGGTGCCCTATGCACTCTGGTCTTGGTGGAATGGAGTCTCTGTGGAGGTGGAGAGTTCAGGTTGGATAATCAGTGGATTAAGGGGCTCATTTTGAGGCAGCAGAATAGTGCCGGATCCAGGTTTCCTGCGGTCTTTACTCACGTGTGGCCCTGAATTGAATGGAAATGAAGGCTGATTAATTCTCTCCAGAGATTGCCGCCCGGGGTGCAGACAGTGACGGCAGAGGTGAAGACGAGCAGGAGTGAGTGACGGACATGGACAAGAGGAGTCTGTAGTAAAAATAACATTTTGTTTGGCCATGGTGAAGAAGTGATTGACAATAAATACATAACCCAGTCAAAATAGGAGCACTTTAAAAGAGTGTGCACTTAACTTTATATAATATGACAGTAGGTATTACTGCTACCCTGAAAGTCACCCATGCAATATTATTATGTAAGATTATTGTATAATACTACATAATTATATTATCAGCTGTGCAGTCAGGAACTGCTTGCTGGCAGTGGCAATTGTGAAAAGTCAGCTGGATGGTGGATCTTTAGGTCCTGCACTAATGCACATTAAAAAAAAACAAACAAAACTATTATCATTTTTGAAGAATTTATAATTTCTGATCAATTCCTCTACAAATCAGTCTAATGTCCACATGGCCAATATTTTCTGTTTTTGAATAGCATATTTAATTGCGTTCTAATTATCATCACCATTAACATTATTTGTATTGGAGAATTTAAAAAACCTGTGCAACTCATTACAGATTCATATGTCAACTGGCCCATCTCCTGTTTTATCAGGGAGAAAAGACTGCTCTTTTGGCATAGCTTTGAGTTATGAGTAGCATACTCCAACATTAGACTCAAATTCGCCTACTGTAATTGCGTTATTGTGATTGACGTACTGTACATCCCCATTGCCTATAGCCCAATATACATCAGTGTACATGTTATAAGAGCTATATGCACTGAACAGAAATGAATATGGATACACACATGAAGAAATACTAGTGAATTTAGCATTCAGTGCATACTCTATTTGCTCTTTCATTCAACTGTGGAGGAAACTTCGAGGGGAAGCAAGCTCTCTGCAGCCTCTCTAGCTGTAATGGCATGAGAGCACATTACATTAATCTGACTAATGATCTATCGCATTGAATAAATAAATCTACAAGAGCAATAATGTACTTTAATAAGAAAAGCTAAAAGCCATTTAGATGAAAAATCGCCCCTCAGAAGTCTTAAATCAAGGAATAAATCAGATTTTCCTCAAATTGGTGACAAAGGAAGCCATTTGAGGCCATCTGATTTTAATAATCGATCACAAGAATATACTTCCTAAGGTGCGTTCTTGAGATAATAAGAGAGTATTCACACAGTAATGGATTTTGCACTGTAAATAATGTGTTTGGAGAATTGTTTTTATGGGCTGTTGTCCACCACTTTACACACTAATGTGAATTTTCTGCCTTCTTTCAAGAAAATTTGTGCTTGTTTGAATGATTTTGTCACTTTTTTTTTTTAATTTGATCCTGTCTCCACTAAAACCTTTGGTTAACTGAGGATCATGAAACACTTCCCATGATCGTCAGCTAACCGACAAACTGCAATCTTGGGGCTTTTGATTAGACACACCTGTCCACATTCCTTTAAATTACCTGCACGTTCAACAGACCTTTACAAAGACCTGTGCTAAATCTTCCAGTAATGCAGCTCGGCCACTACACATCGGCCACCATAGACACAGACTGACGGTTATACAGCAACATTTCCTTTGTCCTAATTGAAAAGCTAGTCTTAATTGTCTTAATTAATGGATCTGTTTTGGTCTGCTTCCTTTCAAGACATTAATATGAAAAAACAGATTTTCACAAAATTGTTCCACATATAAAATTGCAGTAAGTCATGTCAAGAATACGATTTGAAGATCATCAATCGAGGTTCACTTTAGTTCAGGAGTCTGCAAACTTTTTGGCCAAACGATCCCAAATGGACATTATGAATTTTCTGCCTTGACCACTCTATATATATATTTTTAATTACAGATTTATAATATAGGACTACTGTAACATTTGAACATTTTATTATGTCAGAATCATACATACATAATGTAAAATGATTAAAAGCTAAAGGAATATTCCTTGCACTGACTTAATAATCCACGGCAGGATGGTATGATAAGGCCTGACACGAAGCAGAAGGGTCCGGTTTATACGTGACGTTCACACACTCGCCTGCGATGTACTTCTGGAAGATTTAAAAGCGATATTCACTAGATGGCGCATCAGAGCCATCCCTGTCCGAGCTCTGTGTCTTTTAAAGCCGTGGGTGTGACTGCTGTCCTGGGATACGTCTCAAATCTAAAACTCTGACATTACATACAACTGACCTTACATAATTATTTACTAATGTAGAAAATCACGAAGACAGGTACACAAAAATCAGACCTTTCGGTAGATTTGAAGGCTACATGAGAGGTTTTTAAAATTCAAACAGTAACTGTAATAGAAACATCGGTTAGTATTATTACTATTGGTCTACTATTCTATTAATGGTCTAGAATAGTACATAAGTATGCGATTTGAGACACAGCACTAGTTTATTTAGTGGAAGTCGATGGACAGAGAAATTTGCATAGCAAATTAATAGCATATATTAATATAAACAAGACAAATGTTATCACACAAATTCCATCTTTGGTATGTCTAAAATTAATTTGTAAAATAATTGAATGAAACCAAAGAGGAGATTATGAGTTTCTCTTGCGACACCATTTATAAATCAAGCGACCGCTAGTTTGGGAACCCCTGCTTTAATGAGTCAGGTGTTCTCACAGAATATGAATGTTTTACTGAAGTAACTGGATTTTCACACATACTACATTTCTTATCTAAATTTACGGATACATTCCAAAAATGAGGCTCAGCGACTGTGTTACTGAGCCTTGCTTCTACATTTGATGTCTATCCGTCTTCGATTTGTTTTGTCTAGTTACTGTGTCTAGACAAAACAAAGTCGAAACCGGATTGTGTCTTTGCCTAGTCCAGTCTGTCTGTAAATTGCCTGACCCTTTCTCTGCCTAACATTTCGGATTACTTCTGACCATTTCTGCTGCTTTGCTCAACAAAGTCCTGCCCTTGCATCCAACCCCGATTGAGTCTGATAGATTTGAACCATCAGTCTTCAAAGGGCTTGTGATTTGCGCTGAAAAAGCCCATGATACAGTGTTAATGTAACAGCTGTAATTTTCAGTAATTAGTGAGCTAATTTCCTTCCTTTTTCCTTTTGTTCAAAAACAAAGTTGTGCTGTGAAGCAACACTATTGGAACTCATTTATCACTTTTTTTTTAGCTGCACTGCACTTGCCACTTGTATCATCTGTCCAAACAATCTGGTGGTAATTTGGAAATGTAAAAAAACAGATGTTCTAAATAGGATTTGTTTGCATTTTGAAGTGGACAGTAGCTCCCTGAGAAACCACAGGACTGGAAATGAAGCAGCCTAATTGATTTTCACACTTTTAGCCAAATTAGACTGGCTTTGTACGTTTTTTGCACTGTCCAAAGCTAGTGACAAAACAGGCTATCAAAAACATATATCAGTGTAATATTGTAAATCTATCAGTGTGGTTTAAAATGTCTACCAGCGAGTATGATTTAGGTGTAGTCTGTTAGGATTTCACACTGTGAAGTGCCACTATATTACCAGTTCTTCCTCACTGCCACTGAGTTTGATCCTCTTTACGCAGTTATTGAAGCAAATCGGTACAGAATGAGATAAAGTCGAATAAACAACTACAGCTCTACAGAAGAGAATATGAGCTGTGACTATTATTCTGCTTGAAGCAAAAGAGACATGGAGAAAGGAGGGTGAGAATTAAAACATTCAGATCTGTAAGAGAAAACATCAGCTTATTAGATCAGTCACTCAAACACTCCTCTGAAGTTTGACAGTGTTATGAATGATACCTTTTTATCTCCTTCGATCACTAAGATTAAATAAGTAGTCTTAAAGATGAAGAAGAATTGAATTGACAATTGTGCAGTCTTTCTACATAGAAATGTTCCCAACATCTTGTATTCAATATCTGCTCATAAAACTGCATTATTTATAGTGGAACCTCAGACGAGGGTTGGGCGATATCGATATCACAAAAATATCATATCATGATAGTTTCTACGATCACAATATATAGTTTTGCTAACAAACTTTCGGCATAATTGTAGTGTTGTATTAAAAAAACCCTGGATTTTTATCTAAAATCCACAGAAATAAATCATGTAAATAAATTACTGCTGTGCAAAATTTTAATATTTTACAACCTTAAAGATTCAGTATAATTTTTTTTCTACAATTTTATAGATTCAGTACAAACTGTTACCATTTTACAACTTTAAATATTTAGTAACACATTAATATTTGACACCTTTAAAGATTCTGTAAATTTTTTTTTTTTTTGCATTTTACAATTTTGAAGATCCGGTACAAACTGTTATCATTTTACGACTTTAAAGACATTCGATAATTTCTTTTATAACCATTTTACAATTTAGAAGATCCAGTACAAAATATTAACATTTTACATCTTTAAAGACTCAGTAAAACTGTACTATTTTACAACAGTAAAGATTCAGTACGAAAGGTTAACAATTTACAACTTCTCAGATTCAATAAAACATTAATATTCTATAAAGATTCTGGCCACATTTAAAGATTGTAACATTTCCCAATCTTAAAGATTCAGTACAAAATTTTAACAAATAATCAGCTTCTTCCAGTAAGAATTTGGAATTGTTATGAAATATTGACAAAAAGTGTATTGTGACATAATTTATCACAATACACCATATTGCCCAGCCATATTCATATTAAAGTTTAGTGAATAACCACAACTGTTCGAATGGGTTTAGGTGACACTTTAATGTTCTCTAAATCCCAGCCAAAAGGAGAGAAATGTCTTGTCATAATAGTTTGAGTTATTCTATTTTAAAGGGTGCAGAAGGACAGCTATGTTAGAGCCTCTTAGTACTCTTGTTATTTGGTGTCCATAGAGGGATTTGAGCTGGATTGAGCTGTTGTTATAATTTTTTTATGTTGGCGTTGCATTATACACTACAAAGACAGGACGTTTTCAAGAGTATTAGAATGAGGAAGGATGCAAGCTCCCAAAATGTAGTTTATTTTTAAAAAAATTAATTTCTAACCAATAGCCATCGGTTCAACCAATAAAGCAGAACTGAAAAATGAGATCAGACAGTTTGTCGTATTTGATTTGAAGGTATGAGAAAGGGAGCGTGAATGTAGACCACATGGTTAAGTGGTGCTTTGTGTGATTTTAGCTAAATATAGGGCAATAACTATCCTTTCATTTTTCTTTCAAAAGGATTGGTATTTAATTATGTGATAGCAGGTGAGCTGTCTGTATACAGAATCATTAAAGACTGTTCATTTACATCTATTTTAAGTCATAGATAAAGCGTTACCCTGATGCAAGTAACTGTCCTTTGACTGTAATTTAGCCTACAATGGCATGTTATCAGTTTATTCTCATTTGTTATATATTTTCTTCTGTGCACTTTCAAAAACAATATGTGAATCAAGCATGAGCTGTGATGAAACAAATGCAAATTTGCTCGGATAACTGGGCTTTTTGTTACTATGGCAACCTGTCAGGTCACAAGTTGGCGTGCTGTAGGAGGACCTGTTGATCTCGGGGTCCCGCTGCTTTAATGTCAAGGATTACCATCTGTCTGAAGGAAAAGGGATTTCTTGTCTATTTGGTTATGAAGATTATATTAATTAATCTGGCTATTATATATGTATATATATATATATATATATATTTTTTTTTTTTCAACATTAAGGACCATTAGAAGTACAGTGGATAGACACCTTGCCTAAAAAAAAAAAAAAAAGCTGTAGAGGCAGCAGAACATAGGCCGTATATGTTGCTTTGCATTAAAAATGTAAATATTGGTGCTCATTACTCAGAGGTGGATAGTGTAAGGTGCTTGCTGGCTTTGGTATGGACATTCGGGTGTGAAATGCTCTTATAAAACTGGAAACCTTTTGAAAATGGTGGAAAATGATGAATCTAGGTGCCACAGTAGCTCCTCACATCTGACCGTTTGCTTGGTGCAATTTACTCAACCCCATTCTAGCAATTACCCAGAGAGAGCCGTTGGGCAAGTGGAAGCTCCTGACAGTTTGCTAGAAGATGCTGAGATCTCATTCGATCCAATCACCAGCTGGGTGCTGTGCCACTGCAATGTGTAGCCGCGGCCAACTCTCAGTTTTCCTTCCTTCCCTTGGCAGCACCCAGCAGAGACGGTAATTGCACTGAGCATGCTGAGGAAAGACAGTTTCATTTTTAAAAGTGATAGACGCAAGCTACTTAGCAGCCTCATTGTCATTTGCCTCCCTTGATGCCACCATTTATGATATTACAAGTGGATACTTGCCATCAACTGCTGTCATGCCATGTGAACCTCTAAGGACATGCGGATGTAGCTAGAGTTCTGGTCAGATTTGAATGAAATTTAAATCTGATTGGTCAGAAAGTGTTGATTAATTTTCTATAACAGCAGCTCTAACAGTAAATGACAGGTTTCTGTTATAATGCTTGTTCTGATATGTTATTGTTTCTATTATAGTAACAACGAACTCAAAGGAATTTGTATGGCGGACGCGCCACATAACATAAAACGTAATAGATTGTTATTTAACAATGAGAAACACAATCGTTAATATGGTGAGACTTTTTGTAAGGAGGCATTTATTTTGCATTTATGGAAGGAGTCTCCAGTGTCAGTGGTAATGAGCCACATCACACCACCCCATCGTTTATTATTTTCTTAACAGCACGCCCCGTTGTTTTTTTATTCCTTGCTTATCACCCACCCCTTGACTGTACTTTATAGAATTTCTAAATCAGTTCATACAGATAACCAATCCAATATCCAGGCTCTCTGTGGAGCGTTTGTTGTTTTTTGATGAACAGGCTCCCGCAGAGTGACTCACTCCACTGACAGAAATTTGATCTTTCGGCTGCTCCCGTGGACATACTGAGGCAGACAAAAATGTGTAGCATCTCAAGTCAGAGGGATGGAGCTATTAGTTATGATGTGACTTCCTTCACTTAACAAACACCAGCACACGGCTGATAAAACAGCCTGTCTGTCAGGGGTAGTCTACCGGCAGCGGGTTCAACTAAGTTAGCTATCAGAGAGGGAATTTTAAATAGAGTCTGGCACATCAAAAGAAAGAAATAGAAGAAGAAGGAGCGATTTTGCAAGAGAGGAAGACAGACAAGAAAGGAATGCAAGGGAGAGGAAGACAGAGAACAAGAAGCAAATGATCTGGAAGCCTCATGCTTTATTCTCGTCTCTCTGTGCCATCAGGAATGAATTGCTTCCAAATGCAATGTTTGCAACAAATCTTGGGAGTTTCTGTCCGCGATTACCTCCGAAATGAGACCATCAGACTAAGATGTGAACAGCAATCCACAGCTGAGGAGGAAATCCAGAGATGAAGGTTGGGATGTATGCAGGATGAACAGACTTCTCTGGAAGCAGCGGCCTATGCAGTGAAAAGTGCAGCTATCAGAACACATGGACCAAGTTGAAAACAGGCTGAGGGACTGGAGGCTCAACCTTAAAGAAATGACAGAAATACTGATGCTAAATAGGGACCAAAAAAGAAAAGTAGGGATTTGTGCTTAGGCCTGTTTAAAATGTGATTCATCCAGCAATGTGTTAATGGCTTGATAAAGAGGGCACTAAGAGTGAGTTGTTAGTGTTACCTCGCACATTAAACCCCACTGAGATGAGCCAGGAGCGTAAATGTGCATAAATTAGAGCTTAGAGTTAATAAGCATGTCCTTGGTCAAAGCCTCTGTATGTTATACACAGCACCGCAACAGCGCTTGATTTCTATTCCTAACTCTATTATAGTACATACAACAAAGGATAATTAGATATACAGTTTATGTTGAGTAGTCAGTCAACATGGTGTGCTGTATGAGAACTGCCTAAACAGGGGCAAGGGACAGGAACAGGGGGAGGGGCTGCTGACATGCCAGGTAATGATCAAAGCCTTCACTTCCTGTCATTTGTGTAGAGACGTGCATCTGGCTTCCGATCTTTAAGCTCAGCATGGAGTGCTGTCCCGCCCCCATATAGCTGCACTGAAATTCTCTTTTCTTTTATCCCAGGCTTGGTGTGCTTTGATCGGTGACTATACGCATTCCAACATGGCTGTATATGTCATGAAATGTATATGAAATGGGAAGAATAGAAATCTATTTATTATATGTGCCTTTCTTTTATACACGCAGATTAATATGGGAACATGTTATCATTTGAAGAAGTAAACAAAGTCTAATGTTTGATGGGGAAAATGGCAGACTCAGTATTTCACCGAACTGAACCGAACTGAAGTAGTTGAAAAAATAGCAGAACTGATAAACTTATGAAAAAACTGCCTATAGGTCAGAAACTCTAAACATGAAACAGTACAATTATCCCAGGAGCACTGTAGCACATCCACTGTTGCGGACAATCATGTGCATTTATGTAAATTATTTAGCTGAAGGCAGCTCATTGGACCAAAGACTAGACTTTAATAGATTTTTCTATGGACTGATTAGCGTGCTAATGAGATGGCTTGTTTAAAAAAAAAAGTTAAGAACAGAATGTTCAAATGTTAAATGTCTTATTCGTTTTAGGTCCATGGCGCTAAAATGGTAACGTAAAGCATACAAAACAAAACAAATTCAGATTGTCTTATTCAGTCATGTTAGTTGCTAATCTGGACCTTTGCATGCAAAGAATCTTATGTAACATCTCCATTTGTAGTTGAATACCCATGCTGTAGGGTGACACTGTGCTTATTGGTAGTGCTCACAGGCATCCATGAAGCTTATTCCCAGTAAACATCAGCTGATATAAAGCCTACGTTCTTTAGTTTTGACATAAAGTTGACATTGCACCTGATATACTGATAGATTTTTGTTGTCATGAGGTTGCTATGTCATTTTTTTCTGAGATGGTGTACATTAGATCATAACAACTGACATTGTGGTATGTAGGAGTCAGATAATGGTAATAATGTGACAGGTTAATACAAGGTAAACACTTTCAAAAGATGCCCTGTAGTGTATCTTGAACCGGGCACTTATGATGTGGTAATAACATCATTATGAAAACCTGCTGTATTTATGAAAGCATATAGCAAATGTCATGATGCTGTAATCTCAGAGTTGTGTATATTTCCTCTCAACCTGGATTTCATTTTGATATTTGACCCCGACATACCAGAAGTACAGCTATAAAGTGAGATTTTATGATGTTCTAATATAAGTCTATGTCCACATCTATTATGTTCTAACATAAGCTTAAGGGTCACAGTAGATCCACTGGGTGTGAGGCAGGAATACACCCTGGAGGGACACCAGTCTCAAGGTTCACACTATACACACATTCACACCTAGCATAGCCAATCCATGTATCAGCCTCTTTTTGGGAAACCGGAGAACCAAGAGGAAACCCACACTGACACGGGCAGAACAACTACATAGTAGTAACCCAAGCTCAGGATCAAACCCAGAGACCCCTGGGCTATGAGGCGGCGGTGCAAACCTCTGCATTACCATGCCGCCGAGAAACAACATTATGTTAACAACAACATACACTTGACCTAGGTCATGGGTGTCCAATCTTATCCACAAAGGGCCAGTGTGGGTGCAGGTTTTCATTCCAGTCCAGCAGGAGCCACACCTGATTCCACCTGTTTAATCAGTTGATCTTGGCTTTCAGTAGACTCAGGTGTGGCTTCTGCTTGGTTGGAATGAAAACCTGCCCCCACACTGGCCCTTTCCAGATAAGATTGGACACTTCTGACCTAGGTGTTCTGTAAACCTGCCATTACAACTGACAAAAGCAGTCTACGTGACAGTCTGAATAAATGTGTATAAGTTGTCATGAAGAGTTTATGCAGATGTCATAGCTCAATGAACAATACCCTTAGAAATGCTTTACCAACTATAGTTATGTTGCACACTTCTTTTAGAAGTTCATTTGTTTATACTTGTGCAGTACAGCATTAAAAAAAATCTCCCAATCACACCAAAAAGTCTTCAGAAGTCAAATTAGGTCAGCTTAGTTAAGGATCTTAATCTGAGGTCACTGCAATAAAAATTACCTCACTGAATCAGTTTCGTGATTATTATGTCAAGAAAAGCATGTTTGATGGCTGTTGGCATGGTAAAGACTGAGACACAAAGCTACTCCTCTTGGCTCCAGATGGAGAGACAAGCATGATACATGACCATCCTAGCTTTGGTGTCTTTCAACTGACAGTAAGCACATGGTGGATCACAAGGTTAGAAGATGTCATGACCCTTTGTCTGCCAGCAAGCAACAAATTCATAAGGCTCTGCTGCAGGAAAGCACAATCAGAGCAGCATTGCGTTTCTATGCCAGAGGTGGTAAAGGAGTCAGAAGACTCAGTGAGAAGAGAAACTGTAGTTCTCTACATATGTAAATGGAAGGAAAAACAAATCATGTGGACCACAAACATCCAGCCAATCCAGACAAGGAGGTGTCTGTACTTGTGTTGTCAGTCACAGACCCTGTCAATTTAGAAAGCTGTCTCTCTTGTACTAGAATTTAGTCAGACTATATTAGGCATGTATGTGGTTTTGGGGATGTAGCTATGGAGAAAATATTGACGCAAGAGAGAATTTTTAATTTAAAATAGCTAGCTTCAGGGGCGGTTCCAAGATTGAGGTTAATATTCCAAGTTGGTATGGATTGTCTGTTTGTTTGATATTGTGCAGTGAAATTGGGAATCTCATCCCAATGGTGACTGTTGTGTTTTCTCCATCAGTATATATAAGAAGTGTAAAGCTAGTATGTCAGTGTAATGGCTGCATGGGATCTGTGATTTCAAAAGGAACTACCGTTTCAGGACACAAGGTTCCCTAGCATTGTGTTTTTCTGATTAACTCTGTGTGGACTTCCCTACAGTCAACACTTTGACACTGACACTTCTGAACACTAAATACCTGGTATACCTCTTCAGGGACTAAAAAACAAACACTGTCCTAGCTACTTAAAGGCTGTATTGAGTTGATTTACGAACAAGCAGAGAGGCATGCATTGGTATTCAGATGTAGATATAGCTACGGAGGCGTACATTACTAGGACAGTTGCATGGGAGTTGAGCTGCTTGAGATGAAAATGGTATAAAATGGGCTACATTAACATTTATTCAAGTTACCTTTACATTATAGACTTGTATTGTATTCATGTGTGCAAAGGACTGATCAGGTCCTTTGCTTCCTGAATTTGCTTTTTTTCTTTTTTTTTTCTTTTTTTTTTACAGAAACTAAACTGAATATTGTGGCATGAATATTTATGTTTTTTATGCCGGACACTAGCTGTTTAATCTGAAGGATTTTATTAAAACAACATTTTTTTCTAATTATAGTCCATCTCCCTTGATATTTAATTGTTGATATTTGTTGTATCTGGACAAACACAAAGGATAAATTAAAAGAATGCAGCGCAAAGACTAATGAAAACTATTACAAAAAGTAGTATTTTCTTTTTAATGCAAGTATAATATTCATGGTTTAAAATAATAATTTGTCGATTGCAAAGTCAGTAATTATCTATATTAAAACAGTTATTTGTAATGTATTTGTAGAAGATTAATTCTCACATCTTAACTTAAGATTATGTCCTTGAGGTCATCCTATTCAAAGTTGGCTATGTGGCTATGAGGTGATGAAAGAGAATAAGAAATAGACATGTGAGAGACAGTGCGTAGGTAGTGTGTTACCTGAAGGTCTCAGTTTAAAATTCAGTGAGCGAAGGCTGCCGCGTGTCAATTACTGCACTGTCCCATCCTGTGGAAATGGACATTCACGCTCACAGCCGCGCGGGATTGCAAATGACAGTCTATTTTTATATGCATCACTGTAGTCCCATACCGCGCAGCATCACAGGATCTGCTGATGATTGGACTTGATAGACCTTGAATCAACAGAGACAAAAACTATGCTCAGTCTCTGTCTTTGGTTAGCCTTCAATGTCATAGAGAATATGTTTGAAATGTAGTTTGTTTGGGTCAAGTAACATTGTTTAGTTGTTTAACGGTTATAGGGGTGATTAGTAGCTTAGGGGTACAACACAATGCCACTATCTGTATCTGTTCAGTGGTACAAATATTTATATATGTATCTGTATTCAGATTTAAACCAGAAGTGGACATGGTCCAAACATAAAACTCTACCACTACGCTTTTTAAATCACTGGAAGCACAGAGCTGCTGGGGGAAAAAGTTTTTTTTTTATTTTTTTTAACAAATTATCTATCAAATAGCAGTTTATTCCACTCTTAAACCCCTACACTTCAGTCAAGTTCATACTCTGCCACAACCAGATGCCCTGTAGAGTTTTCTGGCAAATTTTTCATCTAATGCTACTGAGTCAGCTAGCTAACTATCTTTCAAAACAACGTCTTTCCCAAATCAAAGAACTGTTGCTGACAAAAACAGCCACCTAATAATATTTTATCAGATTTACTTTAGTTTCGAGGTTTGTTCGATTCCAGAAAGATCAGAAAAGTTCACTGGACACAATATCAGAATCTACTACAAAGCTGAGTTGCAGTACTGTTACTAGTCAAAATGGGGTCTTTTAAGCAGCATTTCATTATAACCGCTGTATGGAGCTTAGGAAGGTCAGGCTACAGCTGATAGACAAAAAAAAAAAAAGAAAAAAAAAAAGAAAGAAAATGAATAGTACAACTCTTATTCATATTCATATGTGCAAAAAACCTGCTGATGTGATGTTTCATTTTTGTTTGTTTGTCCTGAAGCATGAGATGCCCTATGATCCTTTCTGGCAAGAAAGGTCTTCTAAAAAAATGAATGTGCCTCCTATTCATATCTGTAATATCATATCTGGTTAGAACACATCATCTGTTCAATCCAAATACTGCATTCATATTTAGTTACATACCTTCAGTTACATTTTTCAGTATATAATAATGTTCAGTATCAGTAATTGCTGTCTCGCAGTGGTCTCATGTCAGTTTCGCAATAGTTATCCTTTGTGTAATGCTCTAGTTACAAAGCATGAAGTTCCTGAAATATAACTGTAGAACATACAAGTTACAAAGCAGACAAAGCTAAAGAGGAGCTTCGAGAGCCTCAAGGCAACTATTCCACATAACCATCAAGAGCATATTAGATCTAGGTTAATGCAAGAGAACATTAATACAAAATTCTTTCACATATAAAGACAGCTCTTCATTTATGTCTATCAGATGTAGAGGCTTAGTGATCAGAAGTGAGATATTCTGTCATAACGTGCGTAAAAAAAAACAGGCTCTAAAAACGGGTAATTCAGTGGCACTGTTATTGCTAAGCCATACTTCTCAGTCACTCGTAGGGATGTGGGGCCAGATGGAGGTTAAATAGGAGCTGCTGTGCACCAGGCTTCTTGCCAGTCAAATGTGATTGCTATGAGGTGCAAATTAACAACAAATTAAACAGGTAATTAAACAGTCAATCAATATGACATATTCTACCGTGGAGCCAGGTAAAGCGGTGCCGGGGGTGAAACTGTGTGAAAAATGGACCGTATGATAACCGTACAAGCCAATATTAAATCACAGTATGTGCTTTTTTTTTTTTTTTTTTTTTTAAAAGCTGGTGATTATTAAATGACATATAACACTGCCAGCTTTCAGTAGTTTATCAGAACAGCATAGAAATATCATTTCTAAAATATAGCTATGATTTCTCCTGTCATATTTGACCTTTAAAAAGAAGTTTACTGTTAAAAACCTTATATAAAAACCTAACATTATATATTTTTTGTGGCACAGTATTTGTTCTTCTATACTGGTGTAGCATAAAATTAATAATAATAATAATAATAATATAGTAACTCAGATATCTTTACCTTATTATACTGCTATATGAGTATATTTTCATACTCCTGAATAATGTATAGGTGAGAAGAGGTATAGGCTCATAACACATCGTTGCTGAATTCCATATTGGTGAGAAAGTGTTGATTAATTTTTTTCAGAGCGACTCTGTCAGTAGTGCCAGCTGTAATTCCAATCACAGGTTTGAATTTGACGTTATAATTTGTTATTGTTTCTATATTAACAGCTGATTTACAGGGACTTGTATGGCAGATGCTATATAATGTAATGTAAGGCTAATAATAAACTGATTTTTTTTTTTTTAAGTGTTATTGAAAAACGAAAAATGTTTATGCGTTGACAGTTTTCTGGCATGGGAAAGTCTTCAGGACAGTGGGCTTTGTGCTTTCCAGGTTTTCAGTATCATGACAAGCTGTGTTTTTTTTATTAACACTGAGACAGAGAGAGAGAGAGAGAGAGAGAGAGAGAGAGAGAAGAGAGCTGGTAAGGGAACGACTGTTTATAGCTGCTCTAATGTAAGTGATAACAGGAACTGACTTGTCTCTTGGATGTTCCACAACATTAAATGTAACTATAAACAGTTAAATGTGTTGAGCATCAATTAATTAAAAATGTGTGATCATTGGCAAATTGCTATGGTATTAGAGGAATACAACGCTTAAGGATATGCTGTTATAGGAATATAATCAACTTCGTTGTAGTAATGGCACTCTGCTTTGTGTCTCTCTGCATCACACCACACAGTCATTGATTATTTTATACACAAGCTCTGACTTAAAGAAATTGAAAAAGAGAGGTTGGTGAGAAACGACTATTTATAGCTGTTATAATGTAAGTGATAATAGGAACTAACTTGTCTTGCAGACGTTCCACAAAATTAAATGTAAAGATAAACGGTTAAAAGTATGTGTGTTTATTAGTAAATCAAATATTGTAACTGTTGGCAAATTGCTGTGGTATAAGGGGAATAAACCACTTTGAGGTGTGCTGTTATTTGAAAATAATCATCTTTAGTTAATGCAAATTAAATTTCACTTTTTGTTTACACGTGTAGTTTTTTTTATAGGTCCAGAATGTGTCAAATGAACACAGTGAAAAGTTAACACTATAGGTTTAACTCAACATTGGAGATTTTGCTGTGTAAGTGTTAATACACCAGATGCGTCAATGTGAAATTACATGCCACACAAACATCCATTTTCCATACTGCTTATCCTACACTGGGTCACGGGGAGCCTGGAGCCTATCCCAGGGGACTTGGGGCACAAGGTGGGGGGGTGGCGGGGTGGGGCACTCTGGATGGGGTGCCAACCAATCGCAAGGCACAATCGCACACACACCACTACTGACAATTTAGAGATGCCATTCAGCCTACAGTGCGTGTCTCTGGACTAGGGGAGGAAACCCACGAAGCACAGGGAGAATATGCAAACTGCATGTACACAGGGTGGCAGCGGGAATCAAACCTCCAACCCTGGAGGTGCACAACAAACAAGCTAACCACTAAGCCTCCGTGCCCCTTGCCACACAAACATTTGTTAAATATTTCAACGTAACTGTGCCAGCTGTGATTTTTATTATTTTTTTCTTCAGATTTTGAATGGCAGTGAGTTTAGCTGTAGTAGTGAATGACATTTTCAGGCGGTGACTGTTTGTTCTAGTATAACTCCTTTGCAAGGTTTATTAAAGGCTGATTTTGCTTTCATCAGTTGAAAAAGGGCAGTTCACAGTGCCATAATCTCCCGCAACGCTCTTTAACCGCAGTGAGATCACACAGCAAAAATTCCAAATGATTAACCATCGCTCATCCTTTTATTACAGAATTAGGTAGCCTGTAAGACATCACTGGCAGCTGATGCAGTTGCACAAAATATTCATAACTCACTATGATTTAGAATTCACATAGGAGTCACTGTACAAACATTTAATATTTATCTACGTCCAACTCTGAACCTATGAATAATGCGTTCCTCAAAATGTAGCAAGAGGCTCGCTCTGTATTTAGGAAGAAAATGTCATTCTGTCTATGAATGAAAGCTTTTTATTTGCTCAGCATGCTCTTTAAACAGTTTGTCATTGAATCAGTGGAGATTTCAGATCCCACCATGACAGCAATGTGTTCTTTTTTTCATATAATGATTTTGTCTTTAGAGGCGCAGTTTTTTTTTCCCCTCACAGCTCCTTTCATGATAGGCATTTAAAGCACTAGTTAAGTGCATGCACTGAAATACTGTGAATAGCAACCTATTGCAAGTGAGTTCAAATTCTTCACCCCTTTCCTCCTTCTGCATGGCAGCCCAAGAGGAATCGAGGGGTCTTCGACGGCCCTGCTGTGCTGTGAGGTTCTTTGTGCGTTATAAATGTGTATATTGTATAAGTAGCACAATCAGCCATTTTTGAAACAGATCACCATGCAGGAGAAAATGCACTTTAGCCTAGCACGCTTTGTGTGTATGAATGCTAAATGGACCAACATGTCATTGCATCTATTATCATTTGTTTCCCACATTTACTATTTATATGTTTAGGCTTTATGCGTTTCCATCACTGAACACATTTGCGCTCGCCCATCACACCCACAACTGATTTATGGCTATGATTTGACTGAGAGAAGGCAAGTAGGAAATTGAAAAAATGGCGGCCGCAGATTGGAAACTCAGCGTTGATTATAAACTGTGAGGCGAAACAAAAAGTGCACGTTCCTGTTTTTTAGCCTGCACAAAAAAAAACGCAGCAGGTGTTTCTGACAGGTGTCTGATTGCGGCTCCCCGGTAGACATTAAAATAGCAAACAAATTGAGGCAGCGTTTGTGCGGAGCTCGTGAATGGAATTGTGGCTCACAGATGCTGTTATATGATCGCTGAATGCTGCGAGTGAAAAGCGCAGGTGCTGTGCAGAGACTGATAGCAAGACACACCGCTTCTAGGTTGTCACAAAAACCCTTGCGAGCCTGGAACGTATTGTCTAAATGATTTCCCAAAGCGGTGAAATAAGGTTAATGTCTCATTTAGTAGTAATGCTCATGCTCATTAAAAAGTGCTTTAGAACTAGCTTATTACTCTTGAAGTAGTATTAAAAACACATTTGCAACAACCCAAACAGGTTCTTGTAAAATGTATAAGTGTATAATTCTTTTTTTTATTAAACAGTGAGGGGAGTATCTGTGATCGTGGCGTAAATTCGGTTTATCAGGCCAGTGCAGGGTGATGGATAAGATCACAGACAGCACTGAGTGCAACTTCAGCATCCTGAGTGCCATTGACCCTGCTGAGAGGATGACATATCCTGTCAGCTCTCTTCATCCTGATGTCCTCATTATCCTCCTCTTCCTTCTCCTGTCCTGCTGATGTGCTTCCTGAGACAGGAACCTGAGCCTTCTGATTCTGAATAAGAGTGAGAAATGTGCCCTCACTCTTTCTTGAGCATGTAGCATTGCATTATGGACAGAAGTGGAAAGTACTTAAGTAACTGTACTTGACCTAATCACTTTAGGGGATTTGTACTTTACCTGAGTATAATTACTCAATATCGCATGAGTAAGAGTCTGGTTATACTGACATCACTGCATGGCTGTGATTTCGCAGTGGGCACGAGGCTGTAGCTAATCACAGCCGTGCCGATAGTCAGTATCACCTCACAAGTGTGAGTGCGATGTTGCTTTTATACAACAGCTATTATTAAGTAAGTGACATTTCGGACACAGTATAGCCAAATGTTCTGTTTATTGCTGCTCCACTAGTGGAACTCGGTCCCAAAGAAGCCACACTCACTTTATAGAACGTTGGCTAACTCTCTACCTAGCTGACCTGGATTTGTACATTCCTGTTAAAGGTGCTTCTGGTAAAATTGGTATCCATTCTTCCTTTTCATCTTTTCTTTTGACGAGCTTTCATATTTTAAGTCAAAAGTTATATTCCTGAAAAGTATCATTTGCCATGTCCTCTGATGATGTCACTAACACTACCGTAGTAACGGTTTCGAACCGGGAAGTGGAATTTCATGTGGTGAACACAGAGTAATGGAGTGATACAGGCAGTGAAACGTCCCAGTGCGGTTATATGAAATATAAGCACTCTTGAAACGCCGCTTGACCAATCAAATTAGTGGACTGGAAGTAACTGTTGTATAATTAATACTAAGTACATTTTCCTGGGAAAACTTGTTTTGCAAATGTGCCACAACAAGAGATGTTATATATACAGTACTGTGCAAAAGTCTTGGACACATGCAAAGAAATGCTGTAGAGCAAAGATGCCTTCAAAAATAATAAAATTAAATGTTTCTACATTTAAAAAAATGCTATAAAGAGCAGTAAACAGTAATAAATGAAACAGGCAATATTTGGTGTGATAGCCTGTTGCTTTAAAAAAAAGTAGTCTCAGGTACAGTGTGTGCAGTTTTATAAGGAAATGAGCTGTAAGTGTTATTGAGCATCTTGCAGAAACAGCCACACTTCTTCTGGAGACTTTGACTGTCGCACTCGCTTCTTATTTTTGCAGCAAAACCCAGCAGCCTTCATTATGTTTTTTTTGTCTGAAAAGTGGCCTCTTATGTAACATTCTGCTTTCTTTACTGCTATACAAACGTTGTTCTGTAACATTTAATTTTGTGCTGGAAAACTAAAATGTTTTTGTACTGACTCGATAATGTAGAAGTCATAAAATAAAAATTTATAACAAAGTTTGTACTAAAAAATATAGGGTGCCTAACACGTTTGCACAGCACTGTATATATATGATAACCTCTATAAATGGCCTTTCTCTGTCTCTTTCTTGAAGGTAATAATGGATGAAATTGTTATGTTACCAATAAACTACAAAGTGTGTAGACTTTACCATGGCGGAAAACTTGCTGACTGTTACAAAACTTTGGCTCCTTAAATAAATGTTGAATAAATATCTTCTTATATCTAGAAAGCTTCACCGTATCAGTAATGACTTAATTTTTTAAAAAATATATTTATTTTTAGGCTGAAGCTGGTTTATACTTGACACATAACTTGCATGCATGCAAAAAAAAAAAAACGCAACAGAAACATGAGCAACATTGGTCACCAGTACCCGGGTACTTTATGTACATCTGGAGGACTGCCTGTGACATAGCACGTCAGAGCCAAAACATCCCTGTCCATCTTGTTTCCAAGTCAAACTGTAAACTGATTTCATGCACAGCAAAGGTACACAGAATGACAAGCTCTGTTAAAAAAATTTTCTGCCGTCTTTGTGATTGTTGTCATGATCTGCATCTCAAAATGAAAACTCTGACCTTACATTCAAAAGTATTTATTCATCTAAAAAATCCAGAAGGATGGTATGCAAAACAGACCTTTTGGTAGGTTTAAAGGCTACATGAAAGGTTTATAAAATTCAAGCACTAACTGTAACAGGAAAACCAGTTAGTATTAATCATCCATAATTTTGTTTAGTTGTTAGTGGATACTATGTCACATGGTGCTATACTGCCCCCACTATTTACATTTGTACTGCACCACACGGACACGTAGCGTTAATTTCCGGGGATATGCAAAAGCGAGGCTCCGAACGACCACAGGAAATGCACAGCAGCAATCTTGCATATGCATATGCATGGTTTAAATCAAGTATAATCCAGGCTTTTGATCATGTAGAGCATCTACCATATAGGTCCATGCGTATATATGTACTATAGAAACAATAACATGTTAGAAGGAGCACATTAATATAAACGTATGATTCAAAACCGCTGTTATAGAAAATTACTCAACACCTGCTGACCAGTCAAATTCGAGAACACAACAGCACTCTGGTATAATATTTTTTTAGCCATATTTAAAACATTAATTCAGATTCATACCAGTGATTTTGGATGCCACAATTAGCCATCTCTACATACAGTCTTCCTTTTAGTTTCATTTCCTCTTAGCCCTGATCCTAACCTTAACTTTAACAACTTTTTTGTCATGCAACTTCTTATCAAATTGAGCAAAATGAAGTGCAAGACCATGTTCCCGCTTCTAAGAACCTTGACTTCTAATTTCACTAAGAAGTGTATTTTTTTGACTTTCACTTTTAATTGAGTAAGATTTTGAAGCAATACTCATACTTTCCCTTATATATAAGGGATAATATTTCCATATAAGAGTTCTGTGGACACCTGATTAAGGATCATTAGCCTGAAAACCCAGAAACCATGGCAGATTCTGGCACAGTGCTTCAAGCAGCTCTGCTATGATCTTCTTTATCCTGCCTTTGAAATGTGAAGGGTGTGACACCTTTACCATTATTAAACCCAGATTTTTACACATTATCTGGATGTACTAGCGCAGTATACAAGCCAAGCTGATGATCCTCTCAAGGTGACTGCTCACATTTTATCGAGATGTGTGTATCGTTTGGAGGATTGTATCTTTTTCTGGTATGTATCATTTACAAATGTCTCTGTGGATTATTGAAGGTGACACTGTGCTAACTTCTTGAAGCTCCACTTGTGCTTTTATTTGCTTCTTGCATGTTTAAAATCAGATTTAATGCTTGAAAAGTGGAGAGAGTAATATTAATAATAACATTTACAGTACAGTGTATAATTTCATGTGGATTTAACATGTATGAACTACAGAACTGACTTCTTGCTCTGTAAATAGGGATCCCACTGGCTGGTATTTCTTTGTTAAGTTCTCCTAGTGGACATGTTTGCCAGTTCCCACCCACAGTATAAATCTGAGTGCAAATAGTGCAGTGAAATCTCATGCAAAATGTGTAATATTGGTAGGATACAATGTGGGTTTCCTGAGAGGTCTCCAGTTTCCTCCCTACTTCCAGAAAACATGGTGGATTGGCTACACTAGATTGTCCCTATGTGCGAACATGTGGCATACAATTCAGGAAGTATTCCTGCCTCCCAGGTCAGTGTTCCCGACATAGACTCCAGCATGAATGAATGAAAGAATGAATGAATGAATGAAAACCTATAACCTATAACCTATTTCTATCCCTAACCTTAAATATTTGCAACTTTTCATACAAGTTGGCTCGGGCATATTTTTCCATCCCTATATCTGCCCATAACCCCTCATAGCGTAGACAACGTCTGTATGCGTAGACACTCGTGATTGGCTAGCTTCACTCTAAACTAAAAGGCAGCGAGGACTAAGTCATCCTTCCTGCCCAATGACAGCATTGTCAATCACTGCTGTGAAATAATCCTCTGCCTGCGTAGAATTCATCCCCTCCTGTGAAGAGTAGATAACAGCGCACCTCCATCCACCTGAATGGCATCAAACGCTAAATCTGTCTATCGCAGTCACGTCAGGAGACTGACAGCGGTCTAATCACCATCCCGCTGCCGTGTCATAACGAGCGCCAGCTCTATTGACCGAGGCATGTATGGCGTTGAGGCTGAATATGTAGAGATTGCGAGTTTTCTCGTGAAGGAGTCATTAGCTGCTGGTTCAAGCATGAACCATGGTAATGACCCTCTCTAATGAAGGAACGTCATTTGCAGCATTCGAAAATGTGGTTTATTTTGGTGAGGTGTGCTTGGCAGAAAGGCTCCGATTTTGAGGAGTCATAATCCTGTGCCTTGGGTCGAACCTTAGTGCATTGAACTAGTCCAAAAATTCAGTATTTAGCATTATGCTGTTACTGCATGTGGGTGTGTGGCATATGGACTTTCAGCAGTGTTTTGTTTGTTCTCTCATGTATAGGTTACTGAATTGCTGTGTAGATCTTATTGTGAGAGAATAAAGAAATTTTGGTTACAAGAATTATTTTTAGGTTTTTTTTGGATAAATTTTATGTATTTGTTTCTCTTAGAGTGTAACAATATAAAATATTAAAACTCGACAAAAATTGTTTATTTCACTGATTTTTCCACTCAAAACCACCACATTATTTGAAAATTAGTAACTGATGAAGGTGATTATGCTCTGCCCACTCTGCACAAACACTCTACAGGACATGCATGTCAATTTGCTTTATAAACCTTATAAACCACACTTGCTAGAGTGTAAACATGGAATCATATTGTATATTTTAAACTTTTTTTCTCAAAATCAGTTTTTTTAATACTTGGAAATACTTAGAACCAAAATTGACTATATTCATATATATTCACCCATATTCACTTTACATGTTCATCCTTATCTCTAATTAGGTGGATATTACAGAGGTAATGATCAAAACCTTGATAACTGTCAGATTTATGTTAGATTTTTGTTTTACTGCAAAATGACATTAAAATAAAACATATTTATAATAGCATGTGGTAGTTTCTTGATTACATTTACGGCATTTGGTAGATGCCCTTATCCAGACTGATTAAACTATGAAACAAAAATGATTCCAATAATTCCAGTATTGTTTATTTCCCTTATTTATCCACTAACCATCACCACATTATGTGAACCAATGAGCTATTATTGCAAAAGCCTTTCTCTCATGAGTGTTCATAGTGAAATCAATATTAATTGTGACATCATGTCAGGGATTGGAGATCGAGGCTGACACAAGTATTTTTTATCAAATGACCAGGTCATGTGATGTGCTTGGGTTGATGGGAAATGTAGTTTCTGTGCCATTACCAGCGCTGACATGACATCATCAGAAGGCTGCTTTTTTGTTTTTATCAAGTATGCACTTTTAATCGCATTTAATTAAGATGAAGCCGGATTTGCATAATCATTTTTTGAAAGATTTTTCAAAAAACTTCAAATACAAAATACATTTGTAAGAATTTACTCTAGCCAGTATTCAACTGGCAAAGACTTACTGTGATGTCTGTTGTTTAAAAAAGGGACCATATTCACGTGCAGTGTCTTGCTTTAACTCTGACGAGATGAATTCAAGTTATTATGATGTCTGTTAGTATCGAACTGTCCATAGCATGTTTGCCATGTTTGGCATTGTACAATGACAAAAAAAATCCATGTTTTAACATGTATGTCATATCTTTTGTCCCTGTGCTTCCTCAGGAGCTTCCCAGATAATAACAGGTATAATTTATTTACTTCTCTAGTATTGTAATAATTTTATTTGCTGTACTTTCTTTAGCATTTGTATAGTGCATTGTTGGCTTGTCTAGTTGCATGTCCTCCAACTAAAACATTAAATACCATACACATGCCTGCTGTTTCTGACATTTATGGTATTGCAAAAAAGCTAAATGTATTTCAGCTCTATTCAGTAACCTTCCCTTTCACATAAGTGTCACAGGTTAAAAGGTTTAAGAACAGATTTAAGTTCTCTTGAAGGCCATTGGGGAAAGTAGCTCAGTATTTCTCAGGGAGTTGATCTTCCTGGTGCAAGGCCAAGGAAAATGTAAACAAAGAAATTTAGTTGTACGAGTCGAACCAGCAACCCTGTGGGCAAATGTATTCCTGCTAGAGGTATATGGACATATTCACTTTAACATTCACATCAATTGATGCGTAATAACGCAGAGCATTTCCTTCACAATAACCATGGCCGTGATGCGAAAGATTACAGCGTCCTCCCACACACGCCCAGAGTGTTTTCTGCGCCTCACTACCCAGTTCAGTTAAAAGAAAAATCAGCACGAGTACAAGTGTATTCACAGAGCATACATGAAAAGGTCAATTTCAGTACCATTTCCATCAATTTTAGGCAGTGCAGCAACAAAAAAAGAAGAGAATGAAAATAATTTTCAATCCTGATCAATTTTGGCTTGCTCTCACTTGAAAGATCAGGCGCTTGCCTCTTATAAAATACATTCCAGAGCTGAATGGATTGGCATCTTAGTGCTTCTTAGTTTTTTATCTGTGGTTTAAAACATGAAGGACAAACTCACCTTCTTTGTACACCTTCATGGAGGAAAATAGTCACACAATATTCCACGAAGGTCCATGAAGTCATGGTTTATCAAGGTTGGAGTAGAAGAATTCGTGTGGCCTGAACAGAGCCCTGATCTCAACCCCTGTTGGGATGAATTGGAATGATGACTTCGCCCCAGGCCTCCACGTATATATACCACTCCACTCCATATATATACAGTCAGGTCCGGAAGTATTTGGACAATAACAGAGTTTTTGTGATTTTGCCTTTATACACCACCACAATGGATTTGAA
>CM075016.1:7377216-7401332 GCA_037576675.1 Pangasius sanitwongsei | reverse complement strand
TCAGCGGTGGCGTGTGTGCTGTGCTCCCCATGGTTCCTGTTAAAGTCCATCTCTACATAGAGAGAGCTTATATATATATATATATATATATATATATATATATATATATATATATATATATATATATATATAAACTAAGAAAATAGTATGGGAAATTTTGGATGACATTTTGCTAAAAAGTGTTAATTTCCCGTATGTATGGACACTTTTGGGACACCCTGTTTTTGTGTATATCATCCTAGGAATAATATTCACAACATTCTTATGTTTAAGAGCATAATGTTCAAGAGTATAATGATTTATAATCTGATGTTACCCAGAAAAGGATGAGTTCCCCTCAAGTGTGAAAATGACTCATGTCTATACATAAAATTGAATTAAATTGAATCTTATGGAGAACACAGTGGCATTGAGTACTGTATGTACCTTCATGTAACATGTAACAGAAGACCCATATCTTAGACACATCTCTTTTTAAAATAATAATTTAATCCCTACAGTACTGATCACACATTTTAATAAAAACTCATTTTTTTAATAAGAATGTTTTAGCCATTTTTCACATTCTTTTATGCAATTAATTTATTCCTTTTCCTTGGGGAGTGTTTGATTAAGCAGGCACATTTTAATCAAACCTTTTAAAAACGTGAAGTGATGACAGCACTGCTGATTTGCATCCTGACCATTCACACGCAGACACACTGTATTTAATATATAATGCTGTGCCCACAGTATTAACCACACAATTAACATCTCCACTGATCCTGATTGTTTCACATCAAGTGTGGTTTTTCTTCTCAGGTTGAATGTTAGAAGGCTTTAGAGTTGTGGTTTGTAGTGAGATGGGAACAGAACAGCAGACTCTCTTTTAAGGACTGATGAAGGGGTTTGTGTGCCGTTCCTTCTCCCCCTTCCCTTCCTCAAGCACACACACCACTACACCACTCCTCTGACCCTTACCTGATTCTCCTGCTCGTTCATCCATCCGAGGATAAATCCAGGCCACTGCATTCTTTTTCAGCAGGACCTGCTAGTCACACTGCACTGGGTTGTTGCATGACAGTTGAGCCTATTCGAAAAAAAAGAAAGAAATGTTGCAGCAGCGGTTGTGCTGTGAACAGACAAGACAATGCATGTTCCCAAAGGAGCTCCCCTTCTCTTGAGCAGGTTAATTTATTAATCAACACTTTTCTACAGTACATACTTTAATCAGTCCAGGTATTAACCTGCTTCAGTTATACACTATATGGCCAAAAGTATGTGGACACCTAACCATCACACCCATATGTGGTTCTTCCCCAAACTGTTGCCACAAAGTTGGAAGCACACGAATGTATAGGATGCTTTTGTATGATGTAGCATTACAATTTCCCTTCACTGGAACTAAGAGGCCCAAACCTGCTTCAGCATGACAATGCCCCTGTGCACAAAGCGAGGTCCATGAAGACATGGTGTGTTAAGGTTGGAGTGGAAGAACTTGAGTGGCCTGCACAGAGCCCTGACCTCAACCCGACTGAACACCTTTGGGATGAACTGGAATGCTGACTGCACCCCAGGCCTCCTCACCTGTCATCAGTACCTGACCTCACTAATGCATTTGTAGCTGAATGAGCACAAATCCACACAGCCACGCTCCAAAATCTCATGGAAAACTTTCGCAGAAGAGTGGAGGTTATTAAAACAGCAAAAGGGAACTAAATCTGGAATGGTATGTTCAAAAAGCACATTTGAGTGTTTTGGTCAGGTATGGTCGAAGGAAAGCGCTATCTGCCCGCTTCTGTATGCATGAGCTCACAAATGCCCATGGCCAGTGATTGATAGAGGAGAGAGAGTATGCCACCCATCCTTAAAAGCACTGGCAATTTTGCTCTCTTGCTATCCATCCACGGATGGATGTGGCGAATGCTTAGGGTGAACACTATTCTGTTGCGCCATTTGGGAGCCCGGGCTACCAAAACATGGGGCTGGGCAACAAACTGGAGCTTTTACTTGCCTGGGGGTTATGCATCAGAAATAATGCATCATGATAGACAGGAAGCACAGTGTCAGTCTTTGGTACATTGCCTGATGTAGTCATTCCTTCTTCGTTTTGTGCCACTTCTAGTGATACATGTGGCATTATCAACTCGCAGGACCTCTCCGAGGGTCTAAACATACATTCCTCCCTCTAGTAACTAGATACGCATTACCCTATTAGTTTCACTTTAGTGTCTCAATCATGCATAGTCGTTACTAAATAATAGTGTTGGGTTCAAGACCACCTTAGCCAAGACAGAGTCAAGACCAAGACCATAGCCAATGGAGTCCGAGTCAAGACCGAGTATGGAAGGGGCAAGACCAAGACGAGACCAGCACCACACATGGCCAAGTCCAGGTCGAGAGGAAACCGGATGCTCAGATGTGTCAATTTGCTGGTTGTAGTATTTTTCTAACCTAACATGAAATTTCTCTTGAATTGACTTAAATAACTACTCTACTTCAGTATTATCAGTTTGTACAAATAAATACCCAGTCACTTGAAATTTCTAGGTGCTATATAACTCCACATGCAGAGATCGACATTTACATTTTGGACTGTCATGGGAACATTACAGTGGGAACACGTACTTGTTCATGGAAATGATGTTATGATCTCTGGTGGCGTTGAAAAAATATTTCGAGTCTTCGTAGACCGAGACCAAGACAAGACCAAATAAAATTTCACCCAGGTTTATGACAAAACCAAGAACCTTGATGTATGGTCTCAAGAGTAAGACCGTTCTCGAGTACCATAGCACTACTGAATAAAATGCTTTAAGATTAATAGTTGAATAATAAACCGCATTACACACGTGGTGGTGGATTGCTCTCTGAAATTCGAGCTTAGAAATAGCTCTTAAATGCAGAAATGTTGAGGATTATCCAAAGCCTAAAACACATCTGTCTTTATTTATCTAAATATCATAGCTCAGTCGCCTTGAGAACAAATGCCTTTGGTGGATTCAATAATCCAGCATTTTTAGAGGAAAACAGAGAAGAAGAGAATTAAATCGTTTTATTGGATTTGTTCTCGAGAATATTCTTTTCCCCCAGCGGACAGTGGGCTGAAACCTTTTCCTGAGCCATTGACAGCCTTTCAAGCCAGGCCTGGAGGTTTCATTTATTTATTTATGTTTTCTTTTTATTTTTTCCCCCCTCTGCAGTGCCACTGTGGCAGTGTGAAACCCAGAGTCACGGATGTTTAACCTCAGGCACAGTCACAGTTTGCAGCAGAGCAGCATATCTCTTGTGTCTATGACATCTTGTGCTCGCTAATGCCCATTCATAAAGAAAAGCAATATTATTTCCAACATTCCCACATGAGCAGGACATAATAGTGTTGTTTACTTGCTTTATTTCCAGTGGTGGTGCGTTATACTGCACCTAGGCCAGGTGATTTGTGACTCGTGTTAGCCGAGCTGTTTTGTCATTTATTTATTTTTTTTTTGTACCTGTCGAAGTGGGAAAATTGAGATGCTTTTTGTCATCTTTCTTAAATATCAAAGGGGTTTCGAGGTGGCGGATTGCTCGATCATGCAAATTTGCAATGCTTATTTACTTTCCAGTTATCGTTAAAGGTTGCCTTTCTTATTGTTTGAGGTATTTAAGAGCATTCTCTGGTATTTTTTGGCTGTGGGAATGTATATCTAAACCAAGGTGATGTGCTTTCTCTAAAAAGAAAAAGAAATTCAGTTGTGAGCATGAACATGAGCTAAAATGGTTGAGTGTGTTGCTGATTCTAATTAGCAACAGTTGTAAAAGGTTAGACTTAGTGTGTGGGAGAAGGTGGGTGGTTATGATTATGCTTGTGTGTGTGTGTGTGTGTAGGCTTACATGGCAAGCAGATATTATGCCATCAAGAGCTTAGTGTTGATTGCCAGCCTCCATCACCATGTGTTTAGATGGAGAGGTCCGATAAAGTTCTGCCTTGAGCGGCAATTACCAGTTCTCTCTTCTCCCTGCTGTGATCTGCAGGCTTGTAGCGCAGCTGCTTCACACTCACCAGTTAAACACACAGCCGTGTAAAATCAATACGTCCAGAACACCACATTTTTAACATTCTCTGAGCACTTTCTAGCTTTTCCCTCTATGGAAATCCAACAATGTTTGGCATGCTTGGTTTACAGTATGTGTTTTAATACCATGTCCTTTTTTTTAAAAAAAATATTTTTTGTCTACTTAGTATTTTCTCGTATAAAGAAAGAACACTGTAGATATTGTTTTCAGTTTCTTCCATTCCTGTGAACGTAATCATTAGTATGATAGTAAATCAAAGTCTTTCTAACCTGTCCATTGATCCATCTTTTAGATGGCCACTTTCTTTCAAACCTACAGATAAACGGGTTGCAGAAATAATAATAAGTTTACAATGATTATTTTTTCTGTCCATTAGCAAGTTTATTTATTGTCATTACCAGTCTTAGAAGCACAGTGTAGCATACAAAAGTAAAAGGACTAAACCCTAAAAGATTCTAAAAAAAAAAAAAAGAAAGTATATAATTCAGTGTCACATATGTAAAAATACAGTATGAACATTGAGAAGTTTTTTTTTTAGTAGGAAATAAAATTATAAATAGATATTATGTTGTAAATGTAGATAATAGTAGGGAAGTCTGTTTCTTTAAGGTATTGCCCCATATTCTGCACTAACACAGCCTCTCTAATGCATATCACCTTTAATATTTGCTCTCGTTATAATCCAAGACGTGACTTTTACAAAGTACTAAGACAGTCTAGGAAGTTAAAAAATGCAGGAATCCTAAAAGGCTGAATGTTGCATGAATGTCTTATGTTCTCTTCCTTTGGCTGTACAGCACAGGGTCAGAACCTGGTGACGGCAAACGTGTCAGTGATCGAGGGTGAGACGGCCACCATCAGCTGCCGGGTGAAAAACAACGACGACTCGGTCATCCAGCTCCTCAACCCTAACAGACAGACCATCTACTTCCGAGACGTCAGACGTAAGAATCGCTTCCTACTTTCATTCACATCAGGCATAGATCTCTAGATGTAGGCACTTATATTTTTTATACTTTCTTGCTGTTAAACCACTATTTCCGGTCTGCGGAGCAGTTATATTGTGTTTGCCCTGCTCACAGCCTTGCACGATCCATCCTTTGCTTTCCCTTTAAGCCGAGCCTGGTTTGAACATTTCTTATTATTGGCAAGTGCAGCAAAGCATAGCGTTGTTGACAAGGTCCTTCTAACAACTGACTGACAGTGTGTAATTGTGTTGGCCTGATTAGAGCTCTCCGAACAGTCCATTTATATTCCAGCCTTGAGATTGTTTAGCTCTTCATTGATGTACTGCATGCAAAGCATATAATCATGGCTTCTCTACTTAATAAGGGCCTTGATGAGCTGCTAAATGACGGTCTGACCGTTAATCAGTGTCTACTTTAGTCTATAAGAAGGAACCTCCTGCAATTGTAATTCCTGCTGTTGGGGAAAACTGTTTTTGAGGCGCATTAAACAGCGATTGTTTCAAATGCTCTATATGAGCACGAGAAAGCTCTAATGTAATTTATATCATGTTGAATTATGTGTGATGGGGCTGAGTTTTGAGCTTTGCTGTGAAGAATAGTTACGTGCAATGTGAGGACAGAAGACCTCATAGCCAAAATATTCTCTACTAGATTTTGGAGCACGGCTGTGGGCATGTGTGTTCAGTCAGCCAGAAGAGCATTAGTGAGGTCACACACTGACGTCGGGTGAGGAGGCCTGGTGCGCATTTGGCATGCAGATTCATCCCAAAGGTGTTCAGTGGGGTTAAGGTCAGGGCTCTGTGAAGGCCACTCGAGTTCTTCCACTCCAGTCTTGGCAAACCATGTCTTCATGGAACTCACTTTGTGCACAGGGGCACTGTCATGCTGAGACATGTTTTGGCTTCTTAGTTCCAGTGAAGGGAAATTGTAATGCTACAGCATACAGCGACATTCTATACAATTGTGTGCTTCCACCTTTGTGGCAACAGTTTGTTGAAGAAGCACATATAGGTGTGATGATCAGGTGTCCACATACTTTTGGTCATATAGTGTATAATAATTCGTTTCCATACAATATTACAGCGCCTTGCATAAGTACTGCTGGATCATGACATAAATCCATTTCAGTAAATGTGGAAAAGTTCAGTGAGGGGAGGAATACTTTGCAAGGCACTGTTACGTGAGTAATGGTTTCTGACGTTTCAGGGCAAGCAGCTAAAATTTAAAATTATGATTTGTCCCCACTGTACAGTATGACAACAAATGGGGTCATGTCATGTTAAGAGAAACTAGTTTAATAATTTTAGAACGTTACTTGTTATGTTACGTAACTTGAATATTATATTTTATTTATAGTCAGCTCAGTTAAGCTCTATTGAAAGGATGTCTTTTTCTGTAGTATAGTTTTTCAATAAAGTATAAATAAAAAAAAGTTGTTATTTATATTTTTCTGATATTAGGAATTTTATCTTGCAGTTTTTAAAATTATTCTTCGTTCAGGCAAATCAGTTTTCAGCCTAGTGTGTCCTGAATTTTCAGATTAGACCAGGAAATTTCATTTCAGTGTATCAGTAATATTTAATTGATAAATAATTATAATATGACCTACCCATGTGGTAGGGTTTTTTTTTTTTTTTTTTTTTTTGCAGGGAATGTCCATTAATTTTATGATTAAACCTGGGATTTTTCTATAAATTATGTATTACCATATGCCATACAATTTCAGTTTGACCTTTTTTCATGGTCTCTTTCAACGAAGAGGAAAAAGAGTACTAGCTGTTCTCGGACACTTTTGTCAAAGATGAAAGTGAGCTACAGATTTGTATAACATCCTAGATTACTGTTCAGCTCCCTGCAACTTCCTTCACTCATGAAAGCAAAAAGAACAGATTGTTAAAAAGGTCAGGCCATGTTTTTTTGCCATGTTTTCATCTAACTCTAATTAACATGCCTTAGTGATAGATAATTTTCTTACTAGGCATACTTTTGTGGAAATTATAGTTGACAAGAACTCATTACCCCCCCAATACTTGTTCAGAAAGATAAACAGTGAGGGGAAATACAGTAAGTGTTCAGAATACTTTTGTTTTTGTTATTAAATATACTTCCAGTAAATATGTATATTCAGATTTACACACATCTTTTGACTTTGTATTTGCGTTGTAAATATAAGTATGGATTCACAAGTACCAACAAAGCGATGTTTAAAACTTAAATTGATATAGAAAAAGTATTCAAACACCACAAATTAACAACAGTTGTAATTTGTTGCAAAGCCGTAGTTGGCAATTACAGCTTCGAGGCATCTGCGGTAAGAAGTAATGAGGTTTTTTGCAGCATTGTGGTTTAATTGTGACCCATTCCTCTTTGCAAATCGTCTTCAATTCCCCAAGGTTACATAGGTCCCTCAGATGAATTCTCAATTTCACAATCCTCCATAAATGTTCAATAGGATCCATCCATCTTCTCCCCTGATTCAGTTTCTTGGCTGATGACATTAAATTCTCTTCTAATATGTCCTGGTACATCGCTCCATTCATGTGTCTTTTGATGATGTGTAAAGCTCCAGTACTGTTTGCAGAGAAGCAGCTCCATATCATGACGCTCCCGCCTCCGTACTTCACTGTAGGTATGATGGTCTTGGGATCATATGCGCAACTCGTCTTTCTCAAACATAACAAGCTGAGTTGTTGCCAAAGAGTTGAAAGAGACCTGAGTATATTATTCCAAAAGAGGTCTGACTAGTCCAAATGCTTTCTGATGCTTCTTTTTTAGCAGAGGAGTTTTGTGTGAGTTGTAGGAATGGAGACTTCAGTTCATTGCTTATTGTCCTCTGTCTAGCTTTTGTTCCTGCTGCTTTCAAGTTGTCCTGCAACTCTGTTTAAGTGTCTGCTGTCTTCTCGCTTACCTTCCTCATCATTAGTCTGAGAGTGCGTCGTGAAATCTTAGATAGTGTGATTATTTTTATTGTTTAAGCATATCTTTTTATGTCTATTAATAGATACATATTTACAGTGTTATGACCTGTCAAGGCAGGCCGCAACATAAACAAAGGTGTCTCCCCAACCGCCAGACCCAAAACATCAAAACATGAGACTCAAGCAGAAGTATTAGCTGCTAGTTTCTTTTTTTTTTTAAAGAATCTCTTCAGGGATGATCAGAGCCAACCAAAACATCTATTTATAAAAGAGAAAACCTTTACTTAACTTTAACTGACCTGTTAAAGAAATTCAGAGAAAAATACAATAACAAATGAAATGAGCTCACACCCCTTACAGCTTCCTGGCTAATCTTAGTTTCATATACTATAGACAAATATACTATATTACAAAGGGTTTGGGCTTGAGAAGAGGTAAACACTCTAATCTCACACCTGAGATTAACAAACACGCAGCCACAAGCACTGGTATTACACGTATGGTCAGCAGTGATGCGAAGAGGAGGAGGAGCCACAGAGCACATCTCCGTTTCTCTTTTATTCCGTTCATCATCTCTGCAGAGAGAGAGAGAGATAGAGATGAACATGGCAACTATTTGGCATGCTACAAGTAAAACAAAACAGCAGCGTGAACACAGCACAAGGGCTCATCGTGCCTGAAAGGACTAAAAGGAAAACTGAACGACAGCTAACATTACAAGACCATACACACCCCGAACCGTGAATCACATTACATCCCAGGACGCAACACCAGCTACAAAGTAAAAAGACATTATGTGCATAATTCTGAAGTGGATATACAGTATGCACTGGAAGTACATTAAAAAAAACCACAAAAACGAAAGTGTCCAAATACTTATTTCCCCTCACTGCAGAGAGAAAGAGAGAGGTGGAGGAGGGGGGTCACTGACAGTCGCATCTCACAGACTCTTGACATTACGAGTGTGGATGTGGCTCTTGGATCACTCAGTCTTCAGTCTCGTCATTGCTATAATGTATTATTCTGTCTAATGTTTACTGGGCTGCTAGCTCAATGTTTGTGAAAAAAAAAAATATAGCCTGCTGAACAATTCCAAAGTTTAACCCACCCCCAGCTGACAACTTTAGGTAAACAGAAAGCTTTCTGAATGTTACAGTTCTGGGAACTTTTGATTCAAAGAGCATTCAATCTGTCGAGTTTTCTGAGAGCAGTGCATGTTCCTACAATGCTGCAACATTTTTCATGGTAGAAATGTTAACACTAAAGGACAGTTTGCAATAGACCTCTCTTGTCAAGACCTCATTCAATTCAAGCTCTTCAATCCACATCGGCTGCGCCAGAGGAATATTAAATTCAAGCATGCACTATGCTGCCTGTAAATTCAGGCATGCATTGTGCTGCTTTTACACTTACGCATGTGAGTTGGGTGTAAACGTCATAAAAACCCATTGAAATCACATCACCATTCTTTCCACTGTATATACTGTGCACTTCACAGTCTACAAAGACATCATGATTGTGCACCCTGTAGCTGCGTAGCAAAGTGTTTGTATGCTATGATACTCATTTTTCACCAACATAGGGAAACAAAATAAAGACAAATATAATATTTATACTTATATATATATATATTCACTGTCCAACTGTCTCATGTCACAGTTCTATTTGAACAGTTTTGTAAGTACAGCTGGCCAGTCACTACAGACAAAATATGCTTGGTAATGAAGGCTCGAGAACAACCATATCAATCTGACTGCTTCATCGTCTTTTGTTTTTTATTTTATTTCTTTTTTGGCACTTTACATACAATCCAGTGGATTAGCACCCACTTCCTGACAGTTTGGTAAAAGTGTTTTAAGTATCTATGCAATTGTTATGGTGGAGAGTGGAGTAGATTTCCTTGTCTTGTTCTTACATATAGAATTATATTATTTCATTATACTGTAATCCTGTAATACAAGTGTGAGTTACAAACTGTGGAGCATTTCTACAGGACATGAAGGAGTTAATGAGCAATAGAGGAGTGTAATTAGTAAATGTGAGTTCGCTCAGCTTGACTGAGAGCGGGTGTGACTGAGAGGGGGCGTGGCAGTCATTGGGGGATTCTGGTAGCCCACCAACTAGGCTTATTCTAATAATTGTTAAACATGAAATAATTAATATCTCTCTCAATACAAAAAAAAAAAGCAAATTCACCTCCTTATAACTGATAATCAAATGCAGGAGTTGACAAAACAGATTAAAATCAAAGTGTGGAAATGAGATTTGTCTGGTGTGGATAGACTCAAGTCTTGACGCGTCGCTGTCCAGTGTGAATCCGAACCATATTGTTTGTCTAACTGGAAATATAGAGTGAGAAACAGGCTAATAAACAGGGGTGTAACTACCTAACCACCACGGTGCACTTGCACAGGCCTGGGCGCTGACGCTACTGTGTGGCTGTTTACTCAGAACTGTGGAAAATGGATAAAGGTACTATCCAGCAGTTAAATTACTCCATTTAACCACTCTAGCTCATTCCTTGTGCCTTCTAAAAGTAGACAATACAAGCCAAATAAATCTACTTCATAATTACAATTTGCTTTTTGAATTTTACCTAATGCATTACAACTTTACATTCAGCTTAGACTTTTTCCTCATGAATCCTTTGTGCAAGTTGATCAGGGAGGCGGGGCATGTGCCGACGGTCCACCGGAAATGCGTTACTCCACCTATCAGGTGTATCCTATTAGCAGCACTTAAGATGAGTAAAAGAGGGAGAAACTTCTCTCTGGCTCTGGCTCTCTCTTTTTCTCATTCTGGCATGCTTTTCTTTTTTCTCTCATTTTTCCTCTGTCTTCTTCTTTCGGTTTTTTGTTATCTTCATTGTTAGAAGGCACTTCCAGCTGGCTGTGGTTGGAAGTTCGAGAGCAGATGATGGTCTTGTGCAAGCTGCCTCATGATTTGCCCGATTTGTAGTGTTGCATCTTCTTCTTTGGTCGCCTCATTTGCAGCCGTTTTAAAACGTAGAACATTTGGATGTGAGCTCCACCCTTGCCTCACTTTAACAAACCCGTTTAAATATCAATTCATAACAATGAAATAGGTCTGGTTTTATGGCCTGTCCAGTTTCGTCGCTTGGCTTATTTGAAGTTATTCATTTCTAACAGTGCAGCAGCAACCACATGGCAAAATGATCAGAAAGACTTTCAATTACAAACATAACAGAGGAGCTCAAGGGCAAAACTCCCATGGTTAGCTAAATGACCATCAAATAAGTGTGTATAAACAACATAACTGTATTCTAGGGAACTGTCTTTTTTGTTAGTGATGGTTGGTCATGGCCATGTGCCTCGCTACAGTCACAAAGTGCACGCATTATTAGAGCATGTGAATATTAGAAGCTCTGACAAGACTAACTGTACCCTGAAATTGCATGATGTGAGTATTAATACAGCACAGATTTGTCTCTTTCTTTCTTGGAAGTTCTAGTTAGCGATCAAACTACTATGGAATTTACCAACCAAGCATTAATAGGAAAGGAGAATGTTTTGCCTGCTCTCATGGGTTATGTCTCATTAGTTTATGTTGCCGCCATTCTGCCCCTCCTCCCTTTCTGCTCTCTCTCTCTCTCTCTCTCTCTCTCTCTCTCTTTCTCGCCTGCCTTCTGTGACCCCTGCGTTGCTTCCATGTCAAAGCCAAAATGGAAACAGGGCACACTGATTTGTCAATGGTCACATTGCAAACTATCACCTACTGTACTGTACTTACTGTATGCTTACATTAGAAAATGTATTCGGTGGCCTGCTTTTATTCTTGTGTCCACTCATGTTTCTACACATCCACTGCATGTATCAGATTAATACAGTGATCATGTCCTCAGCAGATATGTCAGAGTTTCAGTGCTGTGCCTGAGGAGGTAAAGGTAGAGCATACCCATATAAAATGTCTCATGCAGTCCTAGTCATAGCAAGAACAGTCCTTTCATCCCTCACTGGCTTCTCAGTGTGCATCAGCATTATTCTTAGGATGAAAACCTATTTTTTAACCATATACTCTTCACATCAGTAGGTAGGTTTAAGAAGGAGATCTGAGTATAGAACTTGTGATCAGGATTCCCAATTAGGGATGTGACATTTAACCTCCAGCCACAGTTTCCCTGAGCCTGTCACTTATTCAACATAATGCTAAAACCTTCCATGTTATGACTCTGTGCTCAGTTAAGGCTCTTTGTATTTCCAGCTCTTAAGGACAGCCGCTTCCAGCTGGTTAACTTCTCTGACAATGAGCTGCGCGTGTCGCTGTCCAACGTGACACTCTTGGATGAGGGAAGATACGTGTGCCAGCTCTACACGGACCCCCCGCAGGAGGCCTACGCTGACATCACTGTCCTGGGTATGTCAGAGCGCCTTTGTGAATGTTAAAATCATGATTATTGATTTCCCTCATTGATCCTTTCAGTCAATTGAGCCCGTCTAATTGAATCCCGCCATAACACAATATCAACCAATTACCTTCATGCCGTTTCCAATAACAAGGGTGATGAAAAGAGGAACAGATGTTGCGCTATTGATACTAGAGGTCTGCTTTTGTCAGCTATATTGACTGAATTTTTCTTCAACTCTGAAAAGCGCCATTGAATGATGCAGGCTTTTTTTTAATGAGCTTTTCACATTTAATAATACTGAATTATAGCGTTTTATTACAGACCATATTTGGACTTCCTGGGGAGATGAATGTATGTGAGCATGCTCCAAAGTCACTTGTTTCATTTCCTAAAATTATGCAAGGCTCTACACATTCACAGCATGAATGCTGAACCAGAGCACCAAACCTGATATTAAATAAAAAGCTCTGCAGAAATAAAAGCCTTATCAAGAAGGATCTCGCACTGGGTGTTTCGCTGGGAACTTGACTGCGTATGTCACTAGCACACAGCATGAGAAACATGAAGGCCAACTATAGTGGCAGATGCATGAGAAGGAACAGTAGAAAAACACAAAATATGGTGCTGTAGCAAAGAGCAGCTTGACATATAACACACTGACGTTTTGTGTGTAAACACAGAGCAGCCAAAAATCTGGTACACAGATACATCAGGATCCAAAAGTAATCACTGCTGTTATAATCCTCCAGTGTAAAAAGCTTTAGAACTCGGATCTGCTCTCTGGCAGTAGATGATTTTTTTTTTTTGACAGAGCTCTTAAATTTAAGGTAAACACATCTGAGCACTTTATTTTAACATGACATCTTCTGGGTTTGTATATTTCCATTGTGCTTTTGAAAACATTTTTTTTTTAACCACTCTGATCTCGGAGAAAGAGAATGTCGTGCAGCAGACTTTAGATCCAGACAGAGATCCAGCCGCAGGGGGACTCAAAGCCCATGTCTAATCCTGCTGCTGTTTATGCTCCTCCAGTTCCACCAGGCAACCTAATCATCGAGTCACGTGAGGACGTGGTGAGCGAAGGGAATGAGACTGAGATAACCTGCACGGCCATGGGCAGCAAGCCCGCCTCCAGCATCGTTTGGATGAAAGGAGATCAGATCCTACAAGGTCAGATTCACACACCATCAATAGCACGTTTTCCCGATGTGCTGATTTCAAGATATGTAATCCGTCTTCACTGTGCACGTTCCCATTCCAGTAATCCCATGCCGATTTGGAATTTCTTCTTAACAAGATTTCGATGAGGTGGCCACGCTCGCTTCAAAGTGCAGAAAAGAATAGTCTGAGACGTGTTTTTCAGTGGGAGTTTTTGGCTCAGCTTAAATAAGTGGCTTTGAACAAACTCCAGCTGTTCCTCTCCCACTCAGCCGGCGCTACCCGCCTATTAGCTGACACCGGTTGAGGTTGTGTGATAAAGAGAGTCTGCAGGCTGCGTAATCTGCTCATGAATGCCTTTCTCCATTAAGACATGGGGGGGGGGAGTGGCGAGTAACTCAGAGACTACCTGGTGACAAGCGAATGCTTTCATGCTACCACGCGCTTTGCTGAGCAAATAAATGAATCAGTCTGAGCCCCGACTTTAAGCAATGAGTCATACAGAATGAGCAAGTCAAGAGTCAAAACTGGGAATGAAAGCAGGATTACTCACTAGTGCTTGTCAGCCAGTATATACTGGTGGTAAATGTAAGTGTAAATATATTGTTTTGGCAGAACGTAAACAACTAGTTTCAATTAAAAAGTTCTATATGGTGCTTATTTGGCAACCGTTTCTTAATGTTATAAATATTAAATGCCTCTGAACATATATATGGGAGGATTCCCAACAGAATATTGCTTGAAAATATTTAAAAAATATACAAAAGTAAACTGTTATATCTGCTTTGCCCTTGTTGGCGGTCAATAATTTATGGCTCAATGTATTAAAATCACAGGAGTATGTTTTTGAATGTTAAATGTAAAATGAATGTTGAATGTAAAATGTTAAATAAACGTCTCCTCACAGAAAATGTCACCATATCGGGAATGACACACGTTTTTAATTTGTTTCTGTGGAGCATCCGCCATACAAGCCCCTGTGTAAGTTGTTATTATAGAAATGTTAATGCGTTAGACTGAGCGTATTAAATAAAAACATGTCATTTGAATTACAATTATACAACAGTTATTTCAGGTCCACTAATTTGATTGGACATGCAGAGTTCCAGGAGTGCTGATATTTAGTATAACAGCACCAATGCATTTCACTGTTTGTATCATTCTGCTTGTCTGTATTCACTGCACAAAATGCCAATTGTAGCAATAGATCATTAGATTGAAACGGCAACTACATTTACTACAGGCTGCCAGTCAGTCTGTGCGTTGGCATGGCAACACACAGCACTCTATCCAACTGCGGCTTCTTTGGAAACTATTTTTGTTTCGGAGCAAAAAAAAAAAATATTTGGCCATGTTCTGAAATGTCAGTTACTAATATTAATATTAATTACTTATTAATAGAATTGTAATAAAAAAGCAATATCATGCTCATAATAGTGCTGTTGTACTGCATATTCGACTGTTGTAATCACAGCCGTGCCGATACTCAGTATAGCAACACTAGTGCTATCTAGTACAGATACAACTGTAAGAGCTGCTTGCTGTTATAGAAAAATAAATCAACACCTTCTGACCAATCAGAGTTGACTATTTAGCTCAGTTCTGTGTATGAGCCTTGAGACATTGAACCTATGTGTTACTCAAGACTCATATACAGTATATAGACACACATGTCCTTGCAACATATTTCTCAAATCGGTTTGTTATACATTGTGTGTCTCCAGGAAAAGAGCGTTGTAGGTCAGTGCTGAGCTATAATTATTTCCCCACTTCATTAGTTCCAAGTAAACTATCATCATCAGCACTGCAATTAGTTCTGTGCCCTTGGAGCTTCCAGATTGTCTTAGAAAGAAGGCAGCATCGCCAGTGTGTGACTTGATGTGCTCCAACTGTCCTGGAGGCTCTCCTCAGTCTGGCTAAATGACATTTTTATGACAAGCATTTTTTTGCATGTAGATGAATCTAAATGTAATATAGTCAATGTGAATTTCATCGGACAACATCTCATTAAATGTCTCACAGCAAAAAAAAAAGTACATTTAAGGGCATGAGTAAAAGAAATCGTATGTGATAATATGATGTTGCGATGGCTCGGCTGTCACAGTCAGTATACTGAGCATGACAGCAAGGAAATGTGTCTGCCACTTTAAATGAATGTAAGATTTGTCTGGAGGTGATGGATCATTTCTCAGAGGCCTTCATCTGGGACTGGGAGTTATTAGGAGCCATTCAGAGACAGAGAGGGAGAGAGAGAGAGAGACAGAGAGGGAGAGAGAGAGAGAGACAGAGAGCTTTCATTATGGCTGCCTTGTCACTCTCGTGTTTTGCTCCCAGGTGAGGAAACAGTGGAGGAGACATATGACAGGATGTTCACCGTTACTAGCCGGCTCAGGCTCACCGTCTCCAAGGAGGACGATGGAGTGGCCGTCATCTGCATCATTGACCATCCAGCTGTGAAGGACTTCCAAGCCCAGAAATACCTGGAAGTGCAATGTGAGTCATTGCTCAAGCATGCACCACAGCAGGGTCGGGTTCATGCAGAAGCACTTTCTTACAATGTGCCGAATGCTAAACTCATAAGGAAATAATGAGTTCTTATCCCTACCATGTCACAACAATGGCAGGATGATCATGTACACAGAATAAAGTCATTCTATGGCATTGTACAAGTAGCAGATCAAATGGTGGCTCATGCTTTATTTTGTGTTTATTTTGTATTTTGTAGGTGTCACTCGCTTCTCTTAATGTAAAATGTGAACAGGATTACTAATTATTTGAGCAAATTCTCATATTAAATTAAAAGTAAATTCCTAAAAGCTGTATGAGATGTCTTATTCAATTCAATTGTATTTGTATAGCGCTTTTAACAATGGATGTTGCCACAAAGCAGCCTCACAGAAATATATAAATCCTAGATATAAATTTCAAATGTATAAATATATCCCTTATGACTTAGACTTGCCGTCTCTTTACTTGACAAACCTACCCAGTAATTTTGGAGCCGCAAACTAGAGCTGTGTACACAACAAAGCAGTCATTTTATAAGCAGATAACGCCTACAGTATAAGGTAAGGATGCGAGAGCACTAAATAAGCTGCTCATGTGCTGTATTCACTACTTATTACTTATACTACATATTAGCTATAAATTAACATCCTGGATACTAAAATGTTACAGAAAAGTAGGTAAAATGAAAAAAGTAATGAATTAATTAATGAATTAATTAATCTTTTAAAAAAAAGGTTTGATACACGGAACAAAACACTTTTTTTTTTGTTATAAGTTATTAACCTGGACAGAGCCATGGGATTTGCTTTAATTAAAACAGGCTTTGTCTTGTTATGCCTCAGTTTGATAAAGCTAGGCTCTAAATAGCACGGTAATTGAGGGTGATCAGTGCGCGTTATTGCGGGCTGTGGAAAGTCCTGGAAAGGCTGACCTAACCTTTTGTAATCTTTGTGGAATATTAATTTATTCAGAAGGCTGACTGCACGAGCTGACCTTTGTGAAGAAAAGACAGGACGGGATCAGTCTGACTGTAAAAAGCTTGACATTTTGACAAACACAGATAAAACGCAAGGAAGATGAAAAACATTTTTACAGTACACTATCACTAAATAGACAGTTTGAATATAAGTCAGTGCCCTCTGCTTGTGCATCTTTTACCCAAGGGATAAGGATTTGCTATAAAAATCATGTACTGTAATGCCCAGGTCTAGGTTTTATGTAACAGGTATATATAAAGCAATATATCAGGTATGCTGTGAATTTGTTGCTGAAGTAAATAAAATACTAAACTAGGGTCTCTTTACTGTTGATTGCAGGGATGATGAATAAAATTAAGAAGATTAACAAGAGTAGAGGTAATGAGGAAATGGATTTTTGTGTGTGTGTATATATCGATCACATTAAAACCACCTACCTAATATTACGTAAGTCCCCGTTGGGTCGCCAAAACAGCTCTGACCCGTTGAGGGTATGCTGTTGTATCTGCCACCAAGACTTTAGCAGCAGATCCTTTAAGTCCTGTAAGTTGTGAAGTGGGGCCTCCATGGATCATACTTGTTTGTCCAGCCCATCCTATAGATGCTCAATTGGGGAATTTGGAGGCCAAGTCAATACCTTTGTCATGTTTCTCAAACCATTTCTGAACAAATTCTGCAGTGTGGCAGGGCACGTTATCCGGCTGAAAGAGGCCACTGCCATTAGGTAATACCGTTGCCATGAAGGGGTGTACTTGGTCTGCAACAATGTTTAGGTAGGTGGTATGTGTCAAAGTAACATCCACATGAATGCCAGGATCCAAAGTTTCCCAGCAGAACATTGCCCAGAGCATCACACTGCCTCCACGAGCTTGCCTTCTTCCCATAATGCTAGCCTTGTAACAGCTAGACAATGACTGTTACAAACACTTCATGGTACTAAGTCTAAACAGACATAACAAACTGCCCAGTTTTATGCCCAAGACCTTTGCTTCAGTGGATAATCTCACCTGGGTAATGTAGATTTGTGCCAACAAACTGCTGCTGTAGTCATAAAGACTATCCTGTGCTTATCCCAGGACACCTATTCCCAATTTGATCATACCGGACATCCTTTGAACACACTTAGTACTGCTTGTCTTTACCCTTCTACACCTGTAAAGATTTATAATCAAACTGGTGTCACCCACAAGGGAATGGGTCCCTCCTTTCTGTTCCTTTCTGATGTCTTCTCAGGGAGTTTTTCCTTGCCACTGTCAACCCTGACTTGCTCAGTATGGATCCAAATCTACATCTGGATTTGTGTAAAGCTGCTTGTGACAATGGCTATTATTAAAAGCACTAGATAAAAATGTTAAATGAATTGAATGCAGCTCTTTTGAGAGAACGTGAACATGAGCACAGCTTCCAGCTTCTCTTAGAAAGAAGGCAGTGTTGACAGTGTGATTTGATGATCTCTGACTATCATGGAGGCTTTCCTGTGTTTGACTCAGCGAATAAAATTGCTAAATGTTAAAATGTTAAATGTAAAGGTTCTAACTGAACCACCAACCTTTTTTCAGATAAACCAGAGGTAAAGATTGTTGTGGAGTTTCCAGAGGGCCTGACAAGAGAAGGGGAAAACCTCGAGCTGACCTGCAAGGCAAAAGGCAAACCTCAGTGAGTCCTAAAGCAATCCAACCTTTCCTAATTCCCCAATGTGGGATTATTTCAGAAAAGCAAAACTTTCTTTTCTCTTTTTTGGTTTCGCTCTAAAATTGGAATATTTGAGTGTTAAATGTAGTAATGATTATAACAGAAGCCTTCATGTGAAAATTGTGTTGATGTATTACAGTGTTTTCTCTAAGCCCGTCCTCAGGGACAGCAGTTCTCCAAACTCCCAACGCACCTTAACCGAGCAATCAAGAGCACTGGTGCAGGTGTGTTGGAAGTTGTGAGAGAGGAAAAAAAAAAATGCGGAGTCCCCAAGGACCCGGTCAGGAAACATGGAGCTAATACATCAAACAAAATTATAGACGTCCCCATATAATGCTGTACCTCATTCAGATACTACTGTGGTGTGACTGTTTTGATATTCTTGCGTATGTGTGTCTGTGTAAGTCGAATGTACATGTGTTCAGGCGGTGAGACTTAAAGTTGAATGAACCCTTCTCATTATCCTCTTTCACAGCAGGGATGTTGACACAGAGATCTCTAAATTGCCATTGTGCTGTTTTCACAGGCCTCATCAAATTAACTGGTTCAAAGTAGATGATGATGTTCCCTCCCACGCAGTGATTACAGGCTCTGATCTCCTCATCGAGAACCTCAACAAGTCCTACAACGGGACTTACCGCTGCGTGGCGTCCAACTTAGTGGGAGAAGCATATGATGACTACATCCTCTATGTCTACGGTACGTATATCCGTATATGAAGCAAAGCACAATCATGTTTTCCATTCTATACCATCATTACTATGAGGCAGAATCCTTTTTTCAATCACTATTAACCTTAGTTAACCTGAGTTAGTTTCTGCACTTATGGCGGTCATGCTTAAGCGTCCCTTCCAAGGAAGGTGTCAATTCCTGGAGCAAAAGTGAGATGACGGGATGTTTGGACGTTTGGACGTTTTACATACAGCGAGGTTTTTTTCCTTACAAGCTAGAAGGAATTCTTCAAGAATTCCTGGAAGCTACTTACAGGAGATGAGAGTAATAAACTAACCTGGCTTGTCACATGTATTAGACATGAGATTTAATAAAGCCATGTTGTCATCTACAACACAGACTAATATATATTAGCATTAGTCTAATAACTGGATTAATATAAGCTTAAAGGAAAACTCCACCCAGAAACACAATATATATATTTATATACGTGTGATGTGTTTAGTGATTCTGGTTCTAATTTGTTAGCTAGTTCTGTATTTCTATTAGGTGGTGGTGTGCTGCACTGAAATCAGAGTGTGACATTGCTAGCACTGTTACAACAGAGTTTAATAGGAGAAAAAAAATGAACAATGTCAAACATAAGGGGTAACGATCAGATTTTGCTCTTAATATCAAAACAAAATATCAAGAGTGTTTTTTTCTCTTTCACTAGTTTGTCAGTGGTGTCATATTATGTCATATTAATGAGAAATCCACTGTCGAAGGAATGGAGACTGCAAACGTCGGACTGAACATTCCTGAGTTCAGGATATGCCCTGAGTTACGGCACAGACTCGGCTCGGCTAGTTAGTGATCAATGTGATCAATATGACACAATGTGCACAATGGCGTTGATGCCAATATTAGCATGACAGTTAAAGCTTTGGAAGCTGATCTGTTTGAGCCAAGTGTACAGATGAAGAGGTGACAGAGCTGGACAGATCTCATTATTAGAAATGAAGAGAGGGCTAAATACCACTGGCACCGCGATCAGCAGGTAGTCAAAAGGCATTGTGGGTAACGTAGGAGACTATTAAGTGAAAATGGAGGAAGTTGAACTCTTTTTACCAGAGGCCAAAAAATTGTCAAATTGTCATTTCTATCTCTTTTGGGGGTGCCCAGGTTCTGCATTGAATTTATTTGTGATGTCAGTAGTGGCTTATATGAAAGTAGACACACAGGGCTTTAAGAATTTGCAGTTTTTCATAGTATCAAGTATTTCTTTTTTTTTTTTTTTTTTTTACTTAGCCTACTAGGTTTAAGTGTTATAATTTTATTGTGGCAGTTGTATAAGGTGTTTTACTATCAAAAAAGCTTTAGTTATGCTGTCCGTTTTATCTCTGTATCGGTATTACTGTGGAGTGGTGTGAATTGTTTGTCCAGCGGGGCTCACACCCCTCCCTTTTCCCATCGCCCTGCTCACCAGCATCTAAACACAGAGTCATGATACTATGCACACAGAAACCCAACAGTATCCTGACTAATCTTAATACACCTAACATAATAGACTTGCAGCGATAAAATAATTCATTTGTTAATACTGATTGAAAATAAGTCGATTTCCTTTCCACAGAATGGAACACCAGTGTGTTCAGAGAAAGGGTTAAACTAAATAGGTCTAAAAAAAAAAGTCAGAATTTCGTTACAGAATACATTTCACTGGACGCCATTAAAGATCACATGTTAATTATAAAGATTAATATACAAGTGATTGTTGGTGGATTTTTGTTGCTTTGCAAGTTGTACTTGCCAGGCTCACGTCTTCTAAAAAAAAACAAAGTAGATCTGTCTCATGACACGTTTGTACATCAGTTTAACAAAACAGATTCAGAACATCACAGACCTCTATGAGTTCTAACAAACACAAAATCCTCTTGTGATGTGAGAATTCCAGGACCTCTGTGTTCCTCTGTGGCTTGTCAGAGTTGATTTTTCCCTCGCATAACAGGGACGTTTGCGCGAAAGCGAGTAACAAACTTGTACCTAGTCTTCTCACGGGGAACGGCATCATTGATCTCTCTTGACGTCTTTTCTTTGTGTTCCATCATGGATACAACCATTATTATCACCACATTTTTCACTGTCCCTTTTTCCTATTATAAGTTTGACCAAAGTGAAAGAAGAAATATGCTCTGGTGCAGTTCTTTTAAAGGGCTCTCTGATATGTGGAGCTTTAGCTGCTTGCTTCGAGAAAAAAATAACTGATGGTTTTCTTTTCGGTGAGTGTGATAGCCCACAAGTAGTGCAATAGTGAATGGTAGCTGTGATTCTCTGTGTTATAGATAGACCCAAAACTCATTTACTTCATGATGATGTTAGTTCATGATGTGAGTGTGGGTTCCTTTCCGGTTTGTTGTCTGGTTTCTAGCCACTGCCCACAAAACATGCAGGTCAGGGTATCAGTGTCAATCGATATGCTGGTTTTAGATTGTGAAAGATTAAAATGTCTGCACGATCTGTTTTTATAGAGATGTCACCAGTACCGTGATACTAAACACATTTTGTCAATCGAGCTGAAAAAGCTCAGACGTGGCATCCCACGTTGTTATATGAACCAGACTTTACACTGTTCGCTAGTCCAGCTGATGTTTTTCCTGACAGACAAACAAAGCAACCAAAAATAAGCAAGAGTAGGCAGTTCCTTAGCTTAAGATTCCTCCTCAATTTGTTTGGTAACAGCAGCGTGGCTGACAACACGGAGGAGTTGGTTTGACTTTTCAACATCTGTTATATGGAACTGATGGTTGGGATATTGAATGGACACGATCCAAACAAGGGCTTTTTTCAAAATTTGCAAAGGCAAGATTGGCATGTCGAGGAAACATGACAAACTTGTTCAACCACCAAGAAAGCACTCCAAAGAAGTTTGTCAAAAGCCAGATAACACAGAGAGCACACACGAGTGTAACACTACCACATCCAGAAACAGCGCTGAAGCAAACAGCAATAACAAATGCGTTTGCAAAAGCACTCCTTATAAGAAAACAAGTAAGCGCTAGAAGAAAAATAGTGATGCCATGACAGTTTACCTGGCCAAGAATATAATAACTATTGAAACTTAGGTTTTAAGCAACTTCTAAAAGTAGAATTTATCCTTGTTTTGACCTACTGAGATGCAAACGAACTGAAGCGCGAGTAGCTTATTCTAAAAATTCTAAAGAAAAATGTAAAACTAGCTCTAAAGTATTTAGTATGTAAGCATATTTAAATTACTGACTCGTCTGCCAATCATCTTTCCAGTTATTGCACTTCAAAATACTGAAGACATTCATAGGGGTGATGAACATTTTATTGAACATTTTTCAATACTCTATCCATACTTGATTGCTTTCACAGAACATATCATTTTCATTCATGGTTTACAAGTGCACTTTATTAAAATGTGTACATTTTAATACTTTGGCCTAGGGTGTCTCTGTTAGACTTTTCCTTTGAGGTTATGTTTCCACATGGAGCTATGTTTTCATTTCACTTTGGTTGCTCTGTTTAGCAACTTTGCAAAATAGTCTTAAAAACGAACATGAAAAATAATCGTGACAAAATCCTGGCTCGTGATCCAGCCTGAAAAAAATCACAATATGATATTTTCACCAATACATTGTACTATGTGCATTAACAAGTACAATAAGCATCGGTGCATTACAAAGCCGACTCGTTCACCGACAACACATCACTATTCATAGCAAACTGTAGCACTGAATAAATGTACTTCAAAATACATGCTGTTTATGATTATTTTATGCTATATACGTGGATGGAATGGTGATCCTCTTTGCCTTTTCTGTTCTAAAGTGTAGATCATATGCTTTTGCGTGAGCTATTTTTGCCAAAAATGTGACCAGCGTTTTTGTTGGTTTTCTTAAACATTTTAAAGCCTGTTTACTTCCTGTTTTAGGACAAATAGCATACAGCTAGGCGAATCTAGGATTGGTGTCTCTAAATTGCTCATACAATCCAGAGTGTATTCCTGCCTCGTATTCCCAGGATAGTCTCCCGATCCACTGCAAGCACCATGGAGCCTTTACTGAAGATGAATGAATGAATGTACTTAAAGTTATAGTAGATGCCTTCAGGATAAGGCAAGGTTATAGGCAAATTACTACTCAAATATTTGATGTGATAGTGTTTGAAGTTTCGCATCCTGGCTGAAAGTGCAGTGAAATCAAGATGAAGATCAAGCTTGTCAATACTTGTTGCTCACAGGAGTATTTCTTCAACTAATTAGTTTGTACTGCTTATCTTTTTTGTTTGTGCATTTTTTTTTTTTTTCGTAGTGCAACAAGACTAGCAGGTGTCATTCGGGCAGTGTATTTCATTTGTTGATAAAGCTTATCAATCTGCTCCAGCTAATTGCATGTTTACTTTTTAATATGTGGGAAATTGTGGTATTTGACCTGCACTGATTCATCAGTCAGTGGATTGCGATTAGGAAAGTTCAATGGAAAACTGGACCAGTTTACTTGTCTTAATATTAATATCAATCTTATTATTATACCATTTTACAAAACATCAGCATTATATTTATTTTTAAGGAAAAGTAAGAATTATAATTCGGGTCCAGGATTAAGACAGTAAAGTCCTACACACAACCCACAGACAGGAGTCCCACATCTGTCTGCTTTCTCTCAGTCAGAACCACAGATTTAGGAAAATTAGTAGATTCTTCACTAGCCATTTTTTTCTAGCTCAGAGGTGCCAACATGCAGTTAGGTCCAGAAGTATTTGGACAATGACAGAGTTTTTGTGATTTTGCCTTTATACACCACCACAATGGATTTGA
>CM075016.1:7365249-7377116 GCA_037576675.1 Pangasius sanitwongsei | reverse complement strand
TTCACCAAGGAAAGGATTCTGTGATCATCCACTTTAGTTGTCTTCCGTGGTCTTCCAGGCCTTTCGATGTTGTTGAGCTCACCAGCTCACTTCATCTCATTCACCAACATACAGTATGGTACGATTTTTGTAGTATTTTAAAATTCTATTTTTTTTTCTCCCTGCTTGCTAGGATTTTTTTTGTCTTAGCAATGTTGACACCTCTGCTAGCTGCTTCAAAATATCAACATTTTAAAATGTCTGCCATATTAAAAAAGGGCCAGATTTGATTATAGATCAATGTCTGGAGTTTATGGTGAGATCCAGCTCCACCCTGATAAATTCACCTTTAACCTGCTGTATGCTGTATGTTCATGCATTTTTTCCCCAAAATGTGCCTTCTTATAGATGTATTGAAAGATCCTGTATTGAAAGTTTTATAAATGTTCATTTGAAGGCCAATTCCTGCAAAACAGTGGAAGGTAAAATAAAAGTGCAGCTGCACAGAAATCATAAAACAAGATAAGACCTGCCAGTATTGAGAAAGCATTCCCTGCTACATCACTTATTGCAAATGACCTTAATAATAGCGTAATAATAAATACTGATATATACATCAAGATATATTTTGTATAATATTTTAAGTTATATTTTAATTCACATGACATGACAATGTACGATTATATAAAAATAGCATTACAACAACATGTTCATCATGAACTGATCAAGTAGCATAACGTTAGCTAATCTCCTCAAGCTAACTTTAGCCAATCAAGGCTAAGATTGTAATAAACATACCAGACAAACAGCTCCACGTAGCTCATTTTACTCAATTTTATACACACTATCAAATATTAAGAACATTAGCTAAGATTAGCTAACACAAGGCAAATGAACCTGGCATAACCTGTAAACTTAAATGGTCTGCAGCTGTAACCCTGTCTTTATTCTGAAATAAATTGCTCATAAAATCAAAATAAAATTTGTCAGAGCCATCACCTGTTTAAAAAAAAAAAAAAGAAACTGACTCACTGTTCTGAGCCATCACATAAATGCTAAACAGTGTGTCAGCATTTTTGAAGAAAATCTTAACTGACACTTAGCTAAACTCTATTCAAGTCTATTTCCTTTCTGTTTCCAAGTGATTTTTGTGCAGATTTATACATCTTTCTAAGTATTGTCACTCCTACTCCTATTACACATAGGAGCTTTTCATGTTAGAATATTAGCATCACTTCCCTCCTCCATGCCAAAAGCAGACCTTATTTGGGCCTTTTATGCTAAAGAACTGTTCCTTGCTGTACAGCATTACTGAAGTGTTGATTTTGTTGCATTCAGTGAGGCACGAATCACAGTAATATTTTCGTGTAAGAAATCAGGTGCTAAAAGGAAGAAAGTAAAGGGTCCATCTGTTAGCTTTGCGATTGTGACTTCCAGATTTCACCCAAGCACACTCAGGATGGCTTAGCTGCATATTCTTAGACCCTGACCTATTTGTGCTAGCAAGAGGATATTTTTGATGGACGATACAAAGCATTGTGTAAGTTGCTCTGGATAAGGATGTCTGCCAAATGCTGGAAATGTAAATCAGAGCGAGTTGGTAAATAAGCCTGGTAGTAATGTTATTCTCTGGAATTAGGATATTCTGTGGAATTAGGCCTGTCACCATTTTTTTTTTTTTTTTTTTGGTTGATGATTATTGTCATACAAATAAGTAAAGAATAAAACACAAAGGAGCATGCAGTTGTAGGAGATAATCAATGACAATGTGGTCAGTTGTTTTCCTGTAACAGCATGTCTGAAAGTTTTTTATTCCTCATATATACTGCAAGTGAATATATCTATAATATAGTAGTGTAATATATAGTATAATAGTTCCTATAATAAGATTATCATAAACCAAATATAAGATTATTCAACCTATTTCTAGACATTTCTCCTAATTTCAAGTTTTTCAATTTTCTTATTCTATAAATAAGAAGATAATTACTTTTCTTTCTAGAAAGAAATGCTAAAAATCAGCAAAATTAACTGCCAATAGAACAAGACTGTTTCAAGCTTAAAATAAGTAAAATGTCTAGATAGGTTTAATAATCTCATATCCAGTTTATTGTAATCTTGTAATAGGAAATACTACATGATTTTGACTATATCCAAGATATTTTCACTTGATGAGACATCATTTTTTGCAGTGTTTTGCAGTGTTCTTTTTATTTATTAAAGAGCATGTCGTACATTTTAACCATTTATACTTACTGCTGCAGAACGTATGCGAGACAAGTTAGTTACTCCGTCCTGAAGACTGTTAGGAAGTGTTGACACTGGAGACTCCTTCCAAAAATGTTAAATAATCACCTCCTCACAGAAACGTTCAAAATATCAACAATTATGTGTTTCATTTGTTGTTCTGTGTTTCATATGTTTCAAAGTCCCTGAATGAGCTGTTACTATAGAAACGATAATGTATTCGAACAAGGGCATCAATATAAACCTGAAGTTTGCTTAGCAGTCTGTAATATAGTCAGAGCTGCTGTTATAGAAAATTAATCAACACCGTTTGACCAACCAGGTTTGAGAATTTAACAGTGGTATAATTAACGATTTATTATTTTTTTCTGCTTAATTTGTGCCAGTCTTATAAGCATGGCAGTAGTGTAACCATTATTGTTATAATTTTTTTACTGTGGAAAAATTGCAAAGAAAATGCAGCATAATCAATAAATATGTATTAAAACACACATAGAGAGATCAGTCAAGTTACAACTGCTCTAAATATGACAATGTTTATCACAAACAGTTACACAAAGCTTTTGCCTGATATTAACGATTAAAATATAATGGTGTAGCAATTAGATTATTTTCTTAAACTAATTGAGAATCATCACCTTGTTTACCAACTACATGTATTTGTGGAAACATGAGCTAATGGTTAGTCATGATTATCTAAAATAATCTTACAATTAGTCGATTATGGAATCAATGTGAACATGGAAGCCCCCCTCATTCTGTTCTGTGTAAGTCAATTGACATCAAGACAACATCGATATCTTCTGTTACTGCATCCAGAAGAGAAACAGAGACAAGACAAATCGTGGATGAGATTAGGAAGCAAGTCACAAGTTGTCAGAATCCCGCTTGTGATGCCCGTATGATTTGAATTCCCTGTTCTCGTCTTCACAGCCCACAAAAAATATTGCACTCCAAAATTGCATTCATATTTCAGCACTCATAATTTTGAACCACGAGTCAGCCGGCCTGCAAATTGCCTGTGGAGAATTCTTGTTTGCTTGACTATTATGCATGCCACATCCCATTCAGACCTTTGGCGGTGGCCATCTCTACTGCATGCACAATTTCTACAAGGAGGCGCTGACATTTCCAATACCCCTGTCTACCACTGTACCAGCAGACACGCAGAATTCTCCACGATGTTTCTGGCGAGGCCTGGCTTCAGGCTCCCGCATCTACAGACACTACGCCGCTCTTGATGTTTTATCATTAGAGAGGAAATGTTCAGATCCCTACTGAGATCTTTTGATGGAGCACAGACAATAAAGTGCTAGAGACAGCCAGTCAATTTTTCCCACTGCGACTTTTTCCCAGCAAGGGGCCCGTGTGTTGGTGGGGGAAAATAAAAAAAAAAAAGGTGAGTCGATGTGCACATTCCACATTCAGCAGCACCAAGACTCAACGTGTCTGGAAGCCATCAGTACATTATGTTGTGTGGGTTTGTGTGTTACCTTGTACATTTAGTTAGCCATTATTGTAATACAGTATATCACACCAGGATTAGGTCTGTTGAAGATGCATGCCTGGCTGAGGAGCTTTTTTTTTTTTTCCCCTGGGTGTTGCTCAGAAAATATGCATCAGAAAAAGTAATAATTTACATGCATAGTATAAAAACAGACTCTTATGGGCCTTCATGTTGAATAATTAACTTAATAATGCAGAAAGCATGAATTAGTCACTTGTAATATTATTATATAATAATGTATATATAATTATCCAAGAATTCTGTCAGATTTCTGTGGTATTGCACTAACCTCCAGTCCTTTCAGAATGTCTTTTCCCTTTTTTTCACTATCTGCCTTGTGTGTGTGTGTGTGTGTGTGTGTGCGTGTGTGTGTGTGTGTGTTTATTTTGTTTCCCATTTAGATGTTCTCACCACAACCCCCCCACCCACTACTACCATCATCCACCCTGATGCTGCCCAAGGTACTGTACACCATCTTGGCTTCAGGGTTCTAACTCCATCTCACCTGTTTGCCTTGTTCTGTCTCTTTGTTCTTCCTGCAGCCTCCATTTTGTGTACGTGTGTGTGTGTGTGTGTTTGAGAGAGAGAGAGAGAGTCAGAAAAGTAGTTGACTAGTCAATAGTTAAAGTTATTTGTATAGCACTTTTAACAATGGACAATGCCACAAAGCAGCTTTACAGAAATATATAAATTCCTGGTATAAGTTTTTTATGTATCAATTTATCCCTAATGAGCAAGCCAGAGGCAACGGTGGCAAGTGAACACTCCCTGAGACGACATGAGGAAGAAACCCTGAGAGGAACCAGACTCAAAAGGGTACCCATCCTCATCTGGGTGATGCTGGATAGTGCGATTATAAATAATTTCTCATTCTAGAACTGTATACTTATATAGTCAAAAAAGTGCAATTGTGTAAAGAGGACCTTATGAGCTTATGAGCAGCTTATGAATGCGAGCATCAGAGTCATTTCTGAATTCATTATAGTTTTAAGTTAAAGTCTATTGTATCAAACTAATATTATCAACTGTTCAACAATGGAATTGCAGTCCTAAGGCTATCCAGGGAATAACATCCACAGCCATCTTTATGGTTTCTGTGTAGTACCATCCACAATAATCACAAGGTGATCTTTAGGCTGTCCATGTGGGGCAGCAGCTAGTGATTTTCAGGTGACGAGAACTCCAAAAAGAAGTAGGGAATCAGGATGGACCAGGCAGGTCATGGAGAGCAGAAGGAGTCAGGATCACTGGTATCTCAGGAGTAGCATTATATGCTGTTTTATTTGTGCACTTAAGTAAAGAATAAAACATGACAGGGTGTGCTGTTATATGAAAAGAGTCAATGACAGGGTGGCATGTCCAGAATTGTTTTATTTCTCTTCTACCTGTAGTTACGTTAATGTTGTGAAATGAGACAAGTTAGCTCCTGTTATAACTTACAGCTATAAACTGTGATTCCCTCACCAGCTTCTTATTTTTCTCTCTCTTGAAGGCAATAAGACAAAAAAAACACACACACAGAGAAACCAGAAAGTGCAAAGTTGTTACTATAAAAATGATAACATATTGGAATGAGTGCATGAATATGAACCTGAGAGCTTCTGATCAAGTCAGATTCGAGAATTTAACATGGTATAAATGCTGATAAACAACGGCTAAGAAAACATCAAATTGCACTACAGTTAACAGCCATGAATTAAGCTACAAATTACATTTCCAGCTTCCGCGCAAAATGTAAGGAAATGAAATCAGCGTGTACATTATTAGGGGCAAACCAGAAATCCTTATAATCCAGAGCGTAGGTCAAAGAACAGGCAGGCATCATCGCACAGAGGACATCCATAATCATTAGTGTAAATACAGGCACAGATCAAAACCAAGAAATCCAACTAGAAATACACAAACCAGGGAACAAGGCCACATGAGAACCAAGGCTTGGACTTAACAAATGTAAAGCATGGAAAGACTGTGTTTCAAGACAATGAAACACCAGGGCTTAAACACACAAACTAATCAAGGGAGGAACTGAAAACAGGTCAGAATTATCATGAGATAAACCAGTGGCAAGACAGGGGTGGAGACAAGACATGATATAAACACATAGAGCTGCACCGTTTGTGCTGGGAGTCATGATATGTGCCAAGAGCCGTAGTGAGTGCTGAAAGGAGGAATGCATGACACAATACTTCTTTAGCCTATACTGTTAGCGACAAAAAAAAGAGAAAAAAAAAACAATAAATGTGCACAATATAAAACAGTGTCTCATATTACACCATTTAAGAAATTACCAGCTGTTAAAATGCACTCGTGTGGACAAGCTGGCAGCTCCACTGAAACACTGGTTCTGAAACTGTGACTGCGCACAGTCACAGACAGAGAACTCCTCATAGCTCAGTGACTGGCCTTCCATTGGTTGTGAATGCTATGTCTACATCTGGCAGAGTTTTCTGTCCAACTCCCATCTCAGTAGCATCCGAAAACGAGTCTGGATCAGCCATGACATGCTGCTCTACTGAATTCTGAACGCAGTCTTTCGCACAGTGCTGGTCACAGCAGAAATGAGTAGGCCACAGTGCACGGATTTTATTTCAATTATTTAAATTTTATTAACTATTAGCAGCCACTAGTGAAAGTATTAGGTTAATCTATACAGTCCACTGTGTGTGTGTGTGTGTGTGAGAGACAGAGATTTGGACAGATATGCACATTTATGGCGAGCAGCAGGAGAAGGTGAAAGATCGGGCCGGTTTAGTAAGATCATACTGCTGATAACCACAGCACTTGTCAGGTTGTGCTTCTTGAATCCTTACTGTGTTTCATATTTGATCTCTAGCAGCGCAGATACATTTCGGAGACTGAATCGTAGCCCAGCTTGGTGCCGTAGCTCAAAATATTAATGGCTCTGATCATAACACAAATTAAATTACTTTGGGAATGATTTCTTTCAGCTTTATTCATTTTTTTGCACTGAAATTTCAAATGCATAATATAGAAGAGATATTATCATGTTTACGAGAAACTGTGAACAATCCTAACATCTTGCTGTGGAAAGTGGCAGAAGAGAATCTGGATTTTGGGATCTTCAGGTAAAAATTAGCCGGGGTTTGTTTCCAGAATAAACCTCTGTTTGGACTGATTCAAGCCAAATAAATCATTGTTAGGTCCAGTGAACCTCGAACCAAAATGCATTTTTGATGAACTGGCAGAGAGCAATAAATGATAGGGAGCACTCCACTTAAAAAAATAGCAGTGCCTTTCTAAAGTGTTCAGTAGCTTTCAGCGGTGACATTTCCCAATGATTGCTATTTATAATGCAGAATAAATGGCTAAATGGAAGTGCTCTGTATGCCAATAGCGACTTTTGAGGGGTTTGTTCTCTAACTAATATGTGCAGTACATAGCGAAAGCATGGAATTTGAATTAAACTTTGAAGATCCCCCTAAACTCTGTTGAACTGTTTTGTAAAGACTATCTCTCTTCTGTCTAGATTCAGTGAGCACAGGGAAAGACTCATGTATCAGTGCATTTAGCATTTAGCAGTACCACCTTTCAAACAGAGTAATCCAGTCAGACTGTGTGGAGTAATGAGCTCAGGATGTTACAGAGCAATTTGAACCAGACACAAGGTTATCAGCTGTGAAGTTTCACATAGATATGATATCAGCGGTGTTCAATATAGCATGAAGCTTTGCAAGTATCCTGCCTCCAAGGCAGGTGGATCAGTCAGAATTGTTTGGTTCGTAGAGCAATGATGGGATAATAACAAAAGAAATACAGCAGTGAGAGGGTTTTTGGATGTTCTTCTTCTTCTAAAGTGTAAAGTAAAGTGAGAAAGAGATTTATGATTTTTTATTTATATATATATAGTGGAGTCTGAAAGTGAAAATGCTTCTATTTTGTATTCTTTTCTAGTTTAATGCAACAACTTTCATAACAAATTATATTATTGACAACGGCTTGAGTGAAAAGTAGAATCTTTGAAATATTTGCATAAATTTCAGAGTTTCTTAGTATTTGGTACGTCCCCTTTTTGCTTATCAGACAGTGTGCACTCGAGGTGGCGTGGACTCCACAGGTTTGTGCAAAAACCTTATGATCCATTTTAGATCAAATCCATCAGAGTATCGTCTGAACACATGCTTCAATAGAAGAGATTAGGTATGAGGAAAATCTGACCTCTTGTACAAAGCAGTTAACATGGTCACTATTATAAATTTGCTTACAATTAAGCATTGACCTAGAAATAATAGTGCAGAATATTGAAAATCGAATAGTTTTAAATATTTCAAAACTGTCAAAACCTTCAAAAACATTCAGTTTATTTCCAATTTTAAAACCCAGATTTCAATAGATTTTCAGATTTTCACAGTGGACCCCAGTATATGTGTGTGTGTGTGTGATTATATATATATATATATATATATATATATATATATATATATATATATGTATCTTACTGAAAACTAAGCTAAACTTTTTGAAACTACCCTGCAATGTGAGGAAATTAAAAACGGAGTCTTCGACTGTCTCAGCCTGTAGCTTCAGATTCCTGTTGAACCTGGATTGGAACTTGATGTTGTCTTTTGCTGTTGTAGCCTGTTCGCCTAAGGTTTTGGCGTGCTGTGTGTTTTAAGTTGCTTTTGTGCTCACCACAGCTGCAGAGTGGCTATTTGAGTTACTGTAGCCTTTTTGTCAGCTTGAACCAGTCTGGCCATTCTCCTCTGACCTCTCTCGTCAACAAGGTATGTCCACCTGCAGAAATACTGCTTTTTTTTTTTTTTTTTTCACACCATTCTGTTTCCAGAGACTGTTATGTGATCTGCATTTTCTGAAAGACTCCAGCCAGCCTGTCTGGCACCACCAACCACGGTCAAGGCCACTGAGATCACATTTTCCCCCATTCTGATGTTTGATGTGAGCATAAACTGAAGCTCTTGACCTGTATTTGTATAATTTTATGCAATGCACAGCTGCCACATGATTGGCTTAGTGTATAATTCCATGAATGTGCAGGGGTACAGGTTTTCCCATTACCTGGCCAGTGAGTGTATATACTGTATGTGGATGAACTCAAATAGCTACTGGCAAACATCACATGGTAAATAAGTCTTATGGCTTGGGCCAACAGAACAGCAAACCTGTATTGCCTCCATTAGCACAGGAATTACAGCTTATACACTCCAGACTTGGTGTAACACCATCAGAACAGAAAAATGATGCTGAGCTGTATCTTAAGTCCATGTTTTGACATCAGCAGTGTTTTTCTCATATAATGAGCTCCTCTCCAGATATGTTTTCAGGGCTTTTTTGGCAATATGTGCAGCTCAGGCTTGGGTGCCTTTAGGTAAAGCATGAGCAGGTAGCCTCATATATCTGTCTGATGAGGGGCATTTATGCTGCTGTGTGTGAGGATGATGGAGCTGCCACTGGGCAAATGACACACAGAAGACAAGGTAGGTTATTATAAATGGTCTGTCCACTCTTGGCCATGCTTTAATTTTTTTCTACAAGGTTCTAAAATAGTCGCCTCATTCTGAGCAGAGGGTTAAACTCGAGCATCACATTTCACAGTGAGCACTTTCTATAACACTAAGGCAGACTTTATGTTTCAGTAAATTTCAAGTTACTTCCTGAAATTTCTGAGCAGCCAAATAGAGACCTTGGTTCTTGATTTGCTGTAATGTAGAAGGAGAGCATTAGAGCTATGCTTCCTTCTCAACTAACTTCAAGCCCTTCATTTGGAATATGAACACCCTAAGAGTCATTCAGTGTGAGAAATGCAGAAATTGAGCACACCGTGCTGACTTGTGCATGACTCAGTTATGTGCTACTTGCGTTTTTCGAAACAGGTATGTCTATTTTGCACGTTTTTTTTATTTTATTTAAAGGGAAACTCCTCCCTGAACCCTTAACAATTTGTGTTTTAATCTTAACAATTAACACGGCATCTCGAGTGACATCCAAGATTTATTTTGAGTTGAGTTTCTTAGTTTAAACTTCTTTCGTTGACATGGTAATATATTTTCATTTTGGTTAACAGGTTCCTAAATTACCCACAATGCCGTTCAGCTACCCGCCGATAGTGGTGCCTGTTGGATTTAGCCCTTTCTTCATCTCAACTAAAGAGAACGATGCAGCAGAGCTTTAGTCATTTGGTCTGTCCATCTCTCTTACCTCCTCATCTGTACACTCAGCTTCCAAAGCAGCTTTCCAGCAAAGTTCAGCTTTCATGCTGCCATCATCGCCATTGTGCATGTCATCTCATAGACCGCTAACTAGCAGAGTCGAGTCTCTGCCATAACTCGGCACAGCTGCGTCATATGGCTGCATTGCATTCTGAATCTTTGAGTCCAACATTTGTTGTCTACATTAATTCTACACTGGATTTCTCATTAATAACATTAAGAGGTTGCTGAAAAATGGTGAGTGAGAAAAGAAATTCTTGCACTTCTTGCAAACATCAAAACCTAAATGCCATTGCAGTTGCACTAACAATGTCCCTCTATGGAGTTTTTGCACAGCAGATACCTGCTAACCTCTCACACGTATAACTAAAATGCAACACCACCAGAATCACTACACACATCACAAATATTTAAATCGAAGCATATTTAATGTGTTTCAAAATGTAGTTTTTCTTTAGGATGAGTATTTGCTCAGCCTATCCATATAATTCTGTGACCTTGCTTTAGTGTCTCATGGCCATGTTAAACAAAACCATGCAGATAGTTTAGTATGTTGGAACATGAAAAATACAATTACTTCTGCTGCCTAAGTGCCATGCTTTTATATCTAGTTCAGCATGTTGGCCAACATGCCATCAGCCAGCAGCCAGTTAACAGCGAAGCCCCATATTGATAAATTAAGACAAATACTAGTAGTGATAAAAAAAAATAGCCACTTCTTATTTAACCTTAATATATTAATACATAATTAGATTTAGTTTATTTAGAGTCTTAGTCTTTTGTTTTGTGTATTATTATTTAAGTTAAAACTGTAAATTTCTACTCTCTCATTTTTAGGCTTCATACTACAATTGACAGCAAAACAAAGAAATTAATGAATGAATAAAGTGATCTGCATTGTACATGTATTTTTTCTATTGTTCTTCTACTGTTCTTTTTTTTTTTTTTTTGCTGTTGAAAAATTCTTGCCACAACATCTCAGAAAGAAAAAGAAAAATTCTCTCACCTCAGAGGTGTGAAGAGCACGAAAGTAATTATTTGGTCAACATTTCAAACTATCTGATTATGTGGCCTGGAAATGAAAGAGAAAATAAAGAATATTTACTCCAGCTTTTTTTTTCACCCTGATTTAGTCACGGGCAATTCCTACCCTCCAGTTAGGCCTCCCCTATCACATGAAGCTACCAACCAGGAAGAGCAAAGCCCATCATGTGCTGAAGCCAGCGACCATATCTTTTTGAACTGCTGCTCATGCAGCATTAGAGGAAAGCACTGTCCACACACTTCTGCATGCACAGACACCCATGATTGGCTAGTTTCACTGTGACTGGTAGGGCAGAGATTATGACCCCTCTCCCTCCCTGAGAGCATGGCCAGTTTTGCTCTCTTATAGGGATTCAGACTTGCGATCACCGGACGACAAGCGAAAGCTTTTCTGTTGCGCCACTTGGGAGCCGGTTTTGTAAAACAAAATATATGGAAGTGTGTTGCACAGATGGCTTTTACGCATGAGTTTTCACATGCCTCCCAGCTAACTTTTTTTTTTTTTGCTTTGTTTAATTACATGCAGTGAGAAAACAAAACAAAATTATAAATTTCACAAAATGTGAAATATGATTCCTCTCAGCAACCAGAGTAATAGGTGTGTAAGCGCCCTTAGTCCAGTACTGCTCTGTAATGTCCATTTTAGTGTTTCAATAATGGTGTCTATGTACATACTTAGATATCAATTTGGGCCCATGAGGAGAGATAAAAGCCTGTGATTTTAGCTCAGCATGAGGTTCACTGTGTGAGCTGAGGCCATGTGGTACACAAGTCCCAGGTGATGGGATGACAAAGACGTGTGTGTACTTGTGAATGCACTGTACTATATTATATATATATATATATATATACAGTCAGGTCCATAAATATTGGGACATCGACACAATTCTAACATTTTTGGCTCT
>CM075016.1:7308896-7349016 GCA_037576675.1 Pangasius sanitwongsei | reverse complement strand
CTTCAAAGCACTATTGTAAGTCGCTCTGGATAAGGGCGTCTGCCAAATGCCATAAATGTAAATGTAAATGTAAATGTTTTACCACATGTTCTCCTAGTGTTCTTATGGGTTTCCTTAGGGTTCTCAGGTTTCCTCCCACCTCCCAAAAGCATGCATTTAAGTGGTTTGGCTACTATAAAACGCCCCTCGGTGTGAATGGACTGGCATTCCATTCAGGGTGTATTCTTGATCTTACTGACACGAATGAATGATGGATGGACCATTAAATACTGAATGTTGCATCATTAAAGCTAAGTTATTGGACAAGCAGTGAAATAAACTCAACAAAACTCACTAGAGAAGGATGATTATTACCAGCAAGCAGATTTTGTGAAATATGATAAGTTTCACAGATTGACGGATGTATGATTTTTATGTAGTGTGCACATAAAGCATCTGCAGTAGCAAAGACGTGCAGTAAGCGTTAACATTATAGACTTGTAGTATTTCATCAGTCTTGTCTGGATGCGGGAAGAGGTGCTTTTTGGGGACTTAAGCCAGAATTCTTCTCGTAAAAAACCACACATGCTGTATGTCCAGACCTCCAGATATACAGTACTTCTGTGGGGAGAGACCTATATACCAGAAATGGATCAACAGGATGATATTCCTGAACTGAAATATGTTTTTCTTTTGCATGTATCTCAATAGTAGGCTATAACAATTTAAAATCCCCTAAAACTGAAAAAGGAGAAAATTGCATTTAAAGTTTATACGGACATTTTGACGTTAGTTTATGATGGTGTCTGATTACAAACTGAATTGATTAGGCTTCTTTCCATTTTGCAACAACTTGATCAAAGTGTGACATTCATTGTGTGAGCAAATCAGACTTGTCTAGCAAGGTTTTAGACATCTTAAGCCAGACTGAGTATTTTCACCACTGTGCTTGTTAAACTGTCTCCTTACCCAGTTTGATCTTTACAGACAAATAGCCAATAAACAACAAAAAGCCTATAAACAACTTTTCTTCTTCTTCTTCTTTCGGCTTTTCCTGTTAGGGGTCGCCACAGCTCTTATCAGCCTATAAACAACACTGAGCAATACTTCACCTCACGTGCGTGCGTGCGTGCGTGCGTGTACGTACGTATGTATTTGACTCCATTTATAGGGCATGTGAGCGATTGAAAACAGGTGAGTGTAATCAGTAGTCAGGAGACCTTGGATGTGATAGTGAGAGTGTGGGTTGGGAAGTGTAGTTCTTGGCAGCCATATTTTTAGGCCACAATGCTGCTTGGGAAATAGAGTTTGACACTGATTCCTGTGTTGACATGAAAACATAAATAGCAACATTTCCACATTGTTTTGGTGAAATGTATTTATAGTTTATTAAAATGATAATGCATGTTGTTGTCAAAAAAAGCCACAGCAATTTATATGTGGACTTTGGCTCAAATACCATGAAAAAACGGACATTTCTACACATGCACATTTCCCCAAAACTAACAGGGCAAAGTAACCTCTCTCTGTGCATGCGTTAGGGTAAGAGCCTGATATGCCAGGCATTTTCTGGTAGTATCTTAATTGGCTCTTTTACTGAACGGGCAGAACTAGCGTAATACATTTGCCATGGACTGTTGTTGTCTACTCCATTCATATTTGAAACAGTGGGCTGTCTTTAGTCATACTTAATCCCAAGCTACATGTTTGCTTATGTATTAATTTCTAAAGCAAACAAGGCCAAACGACTCTCATTTTCCGAGATTCACTCCAGGCCTGCCCTTGCCCTGAGGGCACTGCACTGGCAGCAAGGAGAGCAGATGGCCACTGAGCTCTGGTGCTGGCCATTTCCAATCTTACTGTAATGACAGTGGCCACACTTTAATTAGTCACTCCAGCAGCGATGCAGAATGGGAGCAGTAAAGCATGATTTGCTGGCCCTCAGAGCATTGCCTACTTCAGGTTTTAACCAGCTGCAAATCTACACCAATTTTATTTCCCTATAAATTCACTTTCTGGCATATAGAAAGCTGTCTTATATGCTGCTTTAATGCTTAGTAAACATTTAACCGAGTCTTTGATGGGTTGCCATGATGGTCGAGGTACATGAAGTCCAGTAGCTCATTATCACATATCGGAGTAAGCAGATCCTGCGGAGTTTTGTGATCATCTTTCCCTTGTGGCAAAGCAGAAGAATATCAGAGAGAGGGCAGACCAACGAAACTAATGTAATCTCAAATGCTAAGCCATATAACATCACTTGATCTATTATGTATGTACTTTATTTTCTTCTCAGTGACATTTCATTAAAGCGTACTTACACCGAGGCATTTGATCTAAGCACACCTTTTTTAAACAGCGTGGCCAAATTCCCCTTTCACTCGGTTGAAATGTCTGTGCCCTAAGACAGCTAATTTATCTGGGGATGTCAGGTAGAAGCGGTAGAGGTAGAGAGACGAGTTCAGTCTGGGAGGAGTTAGTGCTGCTGAACAGAATGCATCGTGACAGTGCTCTCATCTCTATTCCTGATCTCATGCTAATTAACACCACGATCTGGCTTCCAGAAGCACAAGGACCATGTGATACTTGCAATCCCCTGGTAGAACATGACGCAATGCAGGGCATGCGTGTTTGAGGCTAATGCCAAACAGAAACCTGGAGGTCTTCCTCTATCTGTCTACTCCACAAATAGGCGTGTGAATACTGCACCAAATGATATACAAATGATAAGCACAATGCATGTAACATTTTTTTTATTGTTGTTGTTGATGTTTTTAACGTCTAAACCAGAAGCAAATCCTACATCTTGTTCAGAGACATGTTGAGGTTGAGGAATGGTGGCTTTTTTTGTCTTGACTTTAAGGCTGGTGGCAGAGGGACCTGAGTGAACATGCCCTTTAAAATAATAGTGCTTTATATTCCCCGTGAAAAACTACTGGTCTAAACTAAGCTGAACACATTCCAAAAGCATAATGGAATTGCCTTTTGTGAATAGCTACCAAAGAAGAATAGTAAAAGCATTAAAAAGTCCACATATTGTTCATATTGTCTTATCTAAGGTCTCAACTGAGTCTTATTCAGTGTCTGTATATGAAATATTACTTAAGCCTACATGCTGTGAAGTTTGCATTTGGTAGTAAAATACACATTCCTGGGTGTAAATAGTAGCATAATGCAGCAAAATATGTGACTGACTTAGCCATGCTATACCTTGCAAGCCAATATTTTTTGCCATGTCCATTACAGTACATTAATTTTTTTAAAGTATCCATATTAAATTGTCTAGCAGAACCAAATAAAAAGAGACGCTATCAGACGAAGCCCTTCTGATGAATGTTACTTTTTGATTTTTAATATTTACTGCATATTATATACTACATTCTAACAAGAGCACCTGCACAGCTGCTCATTCATGCAATTATCCAATCTGCCAATCATGTGGCAGCAGCGCACTGCATACAGTTCAGCAGATACAGGTCAAGAGCTTCAGTTAATGTTTACATCAAACATCAGAATGAAGAAAAGTGTGATCTCAGTGACTTTGACCACGGCATTGTTGAAAGTGCTGATCTGTTAGGATTTTCCACATGCAACAGTCTAAAGTTTACACAGGATGGTGCAAAAAAAAAAAAAAAAAAAAGTGAGAGGTTGTGCAAATGGAAAATGCCTTGTTGATGAGAGAGATCAGAGGAGACTGGCCAGACTGATTCGACCCACTTTTTACAACTGTGGTGAGCAGAAAAGCATCTCAGAAAGCCCAGCACACAATATATACTGTGTAATATATATATCACTTACTTACTTACTTACTTATTAAATATAAATAATAAATACATAATAATAATAATAATAATAATAATAATAATAATAAAGAATAATTCAAAAAAATGCAAAAATTTGTCATTCTTAAAAAAAATCTCTACTTTCATTTCTATTTTAATTAAAACGCGGCACAATAATCATAGACCTGCTTGTGGATGAAATCAGAATCTAAACATTTTTGACAAGATAAAGCTCTCCAGTATGTGAGAGACTAAAAATGCTATTTTGCTACCAAAATTCACCAGTAAATTTCCCCTTTGGAATGTATTTTGAAAACAGCAGTAGTATTTTTTTTTTTTAATTTTTTTTTTAAAGTGGGGTTAGCCACAGAATATAAGTGGTGCCTTTTTGGTTTGATGAGTGTCCCTGTACACACGCCTGATGCACTTTCAGACTGATTGTCAAATCCTCTCCCCTCTATTAAGTTTAGTTGCTTGGATACCAGTTGCTATTTTTTCCAAAGTTGAGGACTCACATTTATGCTTAAGCCAAGTGTAAAATGATTTCCAAAAACAAACCAAAAAAAAAACCTGATGGAATTTTAAAACATTTGATTTGAATATTTGATTTGAATAGGAAAAAGGGTTAAAGCACTGGTTCTAAGCACTGCTATAGGTTCAGGTTTGGTACTGCAGCAACAAGTGAGCCCTAATTAGCAAGAGCATGAAAAGACTGTGAATGGTAATAACATCTTCAAGGAAAATGGGTTCACTGACATCATATTCTGGTTTTATTACGAGAAAATGACATCCACCAGAAGTCAGTGACCAGGTGTACAGAGGAGATTAGTCAGAGAAGCAACCAAGAGGCCATGTGTCAACATGAGAATGTACATCATGCTGCACTGTAGTGGATGCTGATTTATCCTAGCATAATGTATCTTACAGATTTAATTGACGGGGAAGAAAATTGAACCGATTTCCACGTGAACTCTGTCACTTGAATGAAACTTTTTCTTTCTAACTTGTGATGTTCAAGCTGTTTCAGGAATGCAGTCTAGAGCTCATAAGCTTGTATGTAAAATAATTCAAATCTGTGATAACCCAAGCATCAGCCACACAGGCACCTCAGAGCACAGCACAGCTGTCCACATTTGGTTTTATTCATTTTTCTTCTTTCGCAGATTCGAGAGCAGACGCAGCGGCACAGAAAATCGACCACGCTGTCATCGGCGGAGTCGTCGCTGTGGTCGTATTCGCCATGCTCTGTCTGCTGATCGTTTTGGGACGCTACTTTGCCAGACATAAAGGTAAATTAGGCACACAATTTATTGTGCAAAGTTTGTTTTTGTTTTTTCTTCCTTATATATCTCGCAAACCACTTTCACATATCTCTATCACAGGTACCTACTTTACCCATGAAGCCAAAGGAGCAGACGACGCAGCAGACGCCGACACAGCCATCATCAACGCCGAGGGAGGGCAAACCAACACGGATGACAAAAAGGAATATTATATCTAACTCTGACTCTGTTAGCGTCTCTCCGTGCTGGACGAGAAGTGAGAGTTCTGTCGGGTTTGGAAGGAAAGGGGAGGGAGGGAGGGGGGGGTGGGGGTTGTGAGGGTTTATGGTTTATGGTTATCAGACTGGATTTAGACAAGTGATTTAACCAAGAGGAGAGGAAAGAGGAGCAACGCTGCCATCGAGACTGAAGAGGTGTAGGATGGAGGAGCTCAAAGAGAGCTCACGTTTTCAAAACAAGCTTCACTATCCGACACCTCCCAACGCCTCCCGCCGGTGCCAGTTTTGTTCAGTTTTTTCAACATTCGTGGAAAAAGAAAAAAAAATATTTGTGCCTTGTTCTATTTATTTCGAAAGCACCTACTTCTTGTTCCTGCACCCACGACTTGCTGGCGTACTGCTGGCTCTCTTAGCAGGCCCAATCAGAGCACGCTTCTCCGACGCCCGCACACCAAACACACACTCCAGCGATCACGCTGTTCCGCCAGCCAAGCAGAACAAACGCCATTCATGCTAATACAAATGATGACATTCAGCCTCACAAGAACTGTTTACATCTTTTTAATGGGTCGGTTCCAAGTGATTTATCAGTTTTCTTCAACCCTTCCTTCCCCCATTCCCCCCCCCACTACAATCACCACCCCCCACATATTAGGTTTTAAGGTGGGTGACATTGTTGTGACAAACCTGAGCTGAAATCTATTGCAGCTCTTTCGTGGTCTTGCATTATTTAATAGCTCTTCTGTATGTGCAAATAACCTGCTTGTGCTAGTATTCATTCATTTCTGCCGTGTCGTAAATGCCCACCGAGTGGTTTAATGCTAATTGCAATCATGCATTAAAAATGAATGCCAAAGCAAATAGTGAACTAGCCATGGATCGAATGGATACAGCAGCTCTCTAATGCCAGGAACCCCGCTCATATCAAATGAAAGACATGCAGAGGTGCCAACATTGCTAACCTAAAAAAAACTAGCAGGCAAAAAAAAAAAAAACCCAACCCCGCCAATGCTACAGCCATCCGTAGCCGGGAATCCAAGAGAGCAAATCTGGCCGTGTTCTCTGGGTGGGAGGAACGGCATGTGTCGTTGTCGTTGTCGTTGTTGTCGCCCTGTCAAGCACAGTGACGCTAGCCAATCCTGTGCATCTGTGAGATCATGTATGTGGAAGAGGGTAGATTGCGCTTTTGTCCGAGTGTGTTACGCAGCATGAGCAGCAGTACAAAAAGATACGACTGGCTGGCTTCACGTGTCTTGGAGGAAGCACATGCTAGCCTTCACCCTTCCCAGTTGGTAACTGTCTGATGTGATGATAGGGAGAGCTGGCTGGTGCATGGGAATTGGCCGGGACCAAATTGGGGAGAAAATAGGAGGGAAAAAACAGCCTAGTGTAACCTAAATAATAAGCAGCTACTTCACTTTTTTCCAACCTAAGAGACCACCATCTTGATTTTTGTTGGCTTACAAGGCCAAGACTTGGTTATACACAGGATAATGTTCATATAGATAAAGTCAGCACGAGGTGAAAGTAACTTCATGCATGTCTCGGGTAAAGTCTTTCATGTCTCACGTCCTTTCCCCTTCAGTGAATTGACCTTTCCGTCCTTGCTTGGTCTGACCGCTGCTTAAAAGCATCATTTTCAGGTGGCTCCCATATAACCATAGCAAGAGGTCAAATATCATAAACGCTACAGCTACAACGCACATGTTGGCACCTCTGGACATGCTTCAGACTTCAAAGCAGCTCTATTTGATTCCTCACATTTTGGCACCAGGTCTCAGTGCTGGAAACTGGTTACTGCTAGTGCTTCGGCTAATGTGTGCTCCCCATAAACGAAATAAAGTGTCATGAGACCTTGTAAATTCAGATTCAGTCTGTACTTTCTGAGCCATTTGACACGTGTGTGTGTGTGTGTGTATGTGTGTGTGTGTGTGTGGCCTCCTACCAGCTTAATATGTTTAAAAATCTGATCTTTATCATTAACTTTTTATCCTCGTTTTTTGTGTTTATGTATTATTGTGGGGGTCTTATATATTTTTATCCTTTTATTTTTTTTTTTCCTTCATGGTGTTGTCAGTGGTCCAGGATAAGATGAGTGAGTAGTGTAGAATATATGAAGTAACATAGAGCAGTATTGGAGAAGTTGGCATATATTATACACATTGGCATTCTCATGGCTGCGCATTATTTTATTGGTTGTAGAGTTATTATGGGGTGTAGAGAATTCTAAATTTTTTTTGTAAAAAATAAAAAATATCTGAATTTATTTAACAGGATTTTAAAACTGGAAATTATTGTGGCAATTTAGAAATGGTAATATATTATGATATGTTTATGTCTGTCTCTCATAGTCTGCCAGTGTCAATCTTTGGCTTTGATCCCTGATTTTGCTTTGTTTGTTTGTACAGTGTTTTCTAGATTTATTTGAACGTATGATGCTTTTAATCTCAACTGACTTGCCTGCATTGCCGACGACCTGAAGAGCAGACTGGAAATATGTGTTAAAGAATGTTTCAAGCATCACCCAGGGGTGGACAATCAAAAGACAAGCAGATTTAGCATCCAGTAGGTTCAACCAGAAAACTAACCAAAAAAAAAAAAAAAAACCAACTTCTAAATGATGTGGTCATGTGGTATGTTTTTTAAAACTAAATGCATTCAGTGGTCTTGTGACGCACCTTGTTGCTATAGTGACGCACCGCTTGCTGCAGTACACACGTTGGCCGAGTTGCAGTCTGTTTGACAGTGCGGTGGTTTTTACATCATGGATTAATTAGCATGCACAGATCTTTTTCCGAATCAGGAACTCAGAGCTATGTGGAAAGAAAATTCCGGAGCAAAGCTGTCAATACAGTAACTCTCCTGCTGTTCGTAAGAGTCACATTATGGTTAAAGATATCAAGAAAAATAAAGATGCTAGGCAGACCACCATAGCACATCTCACAGCCGAGACTGCCTGACTTTTTGTTGAAGGCATAAACACAGTGTACTACATGATCATATACTTGTTTGTTTCCTTTAGTCTGTATTAATGCACTTCACTAGCTAGCTATTATATTTTGTTAGCTACCACCTTTTTATGTTCTATGTTAGCTACTACTTTTGTTTATGTTTTTTGTTAACTACCACTTTTGTTTGTTAGCTACTACTTTTGTTTATGTTCTATGTTAGCTACCACGTTTGTTTACGTTTTATGTTAGCTATCACTTTTGTTTGTTAGCTACTACTTTTGTTTATGTTCTATGTTAGCTAACACGTTTGTTTACGTTTTATGTTAGCTATCACTTTTGTTTGTTAGCTACTTCTTTTGTTTATGTTTTATGGTAGCTACCACTTTTGTTTATGTTTCATGTTAGCTATCACTTTTGTTTGTTTGCTACTACTTTTGTTTGTTAGCTATCACTTTTATTTATGTTTTATGTTAACTACCACTTTTTATCCTAGTCAATTAAGTTTCGAGGCAACCAAAACATGCAGCACATGGGAGCTTTCGCTTACCCGGTGGGCTAGATAATAAATGAATCATTTGTCCACCCCTGTTTTATCATCCAACCCTAAGAAATATGTCACATTGAAGCCCGTCAGTGTCTGCATGTCTACATTATAGGCCCTGATATAAAGGACATTGATATAAAGGAGCTTTCAGTGCATCATAAGTTTTGTTGTTTTTTATATATATATACATATATATATATATATATATCTCATGCTTTGTAAATGAACAGAATCTGAGAAATGTGAGAAATTAGAGATATATCTGTGCTTCAATGTCTGCCACAAAGCACCAAATGTAAATGTAGGAGATAAAGCGTTGTAAAACCAAACAGTAGGTAATAGGTTCCTGGTGTAATTGTATGTCATTTTGTAATATTAATTCTTCTGTCTCAGGTCTGTGTGCAAATTCAGTTTATTGCATCTCAGGTAGAGTGCAAGATGTAGGCCCCACAGCAGAAAAACTTTAGAATTTATAAACAGAATTACTCCCAGAGAATCACGTATCACTCCCCAGTTAAGTATTCTCCGCTCAATACATTGCATCAAAACCCAACACCCAGTGCACTGTTTTAAATGTGGATATTACTTTGTATAGCTGGATCATCACACATAATAGCAGGCTTGTGAACATGTGATCTAAAAGTGAAGTTCGAGGTTATAATTCAGCATTTTAGATCACCTACTATATCACCCAGTGCAAGTTGTTCATTGTTCGGATCAATTTTATGTCTAAATTTTGTCACATCTCTGTAGTTTGTGTTTCAGTGTAATGGGAGATATCTACATGTTTCCATCTCCAGTTTGTATTTGATCATAAAAGTACATTTTTAAACAAATGGAGCAGTACTTGTCTTAATAAAAAATAGATATATTCATGTTGAGACAGTATTTGAGCTCTTTCTTTCACCACCCTTTCTTTCATTGCCATTATTTGATATCATTATTTATTATATTAATGCTTTGAATTAAAATAAAATTCAATTCAGCTTTATTTTTATTAACTGTTAACACTGGAAATTGTTGCCAAGCAGCTTTACTGAAAGATAGATGGAGAATTTGAGCCCTAATGAACAATCCAGAGGAGAAAGTGGCAAGGAAAAACTCCCTGAAAAGACATGAGGAAGAAACCTTGAGAGGAACCAGAGTCAAAGGGAACCCGTCCTCTTCTGGGTGACACCTGATAGTGAATTAGTAATCATTATATACAGTATACAGGTGTAGAAGAGTAAAAGCAAGCTGTACTAAGTGTGTTGAAAGGATGATCGGTGTGAGCATATTGTGAATAAAGGTACTGGGATGAACACATGACAGTGTTTATGGTTACAGCAGCAGTTCTTAGGTACAAGACTACAGTATCCAGGTGAGATTATACACTGAAGAAAGGTTGAGACTTGGGTATGAACTGTTTTTTGGGTATCAGGTATGCTCTTATCCTGCACTGGTTTGTGAGAGAGTGTAAGCACAGGCATGAGGGCACTGTGGGACATGAAGCTTCCCGTCACTTCACCATAAGAAAACCTGATCTGATCTTCAGGGAGCAGTGTATTCAACTTGTTTTTCTTAACTATAATTCCTTTAAATGCAAGGTTGTGACACTTTTCATGCCTTACATCTCTAAAGAGGTGATTAGCTCTAAATCTGAAAGATGCTATCAACTGCACTTGTGGAATCAATGTTATTGCCTAAACCTTCATCTCATCTATGACACTTGTCTTTGGTGTGCAGTTTATAATCACTTTAATTCTAAGGTTTAACATCATCTTAGGAAGCTAAGCTTTGAAACTACAGCAAATTATTTATCTAAAACCAAAAATCTAATCAAGGAAAACTATGATTACACATCACTGTAAATTAAATAATGTTGTTGTTGTTGTTGTTGTTGTTTAATCAGCTCATTCAAAACTGTAGGAAATCTAACCGATGAAAGTGATTGTTGAATTTCTAAAAAAAAAAAAAAAAAAAGTTGAAATGAAGGAACAAGTCAGTCTTGCCCATCACCATAGTCTGTAACATTGCCTCCTGTGGATTCTCCTGAGGTTGAATGAATTAATAGCTGATACTGATATGGAGCCTTGTTAAATATGTGTCAGGTTTGACTCGGTGAAGTTAGCCACAGTCATTGTTGACCTCTCCATTCCGTTTGGTCAGAAGGTGTTGATTCATTTTCAGCATCGCAGACACTAGTTCAGGCTGCAAGGCAAGTCAGAGACGTATACTGTATTAATGCACTTATTGCTTCTACAGTATAAAATGGATCGTTTTGGTTCTAAAACCTGAGCCACATGCAAAGCTTTTTCCTTGATACCACACACACACACACACACACACACACACACATACACACCTGTGACCGCATCACAATAATTACATTTAATTACATTAAACTAATGAAATCATTACACTTACACTGTGCTTAGCATCCAAATGCTTTGTGTGGTGCAAGAACTGTTTATAGCGAATATTATTAATAAATAAAATGTTATATTTAACACTGAATTATAAAAGCTTCATCTTATAAAAGCAATACGCCACTCACGGACGTGTTACATGGGCGCTCACAGGGGCTTGTACGGTAGACACTCCACATGAAAGACTAATAATAAACAAATGAAAAATATGTTAAGAATAAACGTTGGCATGGTGATGAAACCTTCTGTAAGGAGACGTGTATTTAACATTTAAGGAAGGAATCTCCAATGTCAGTGCTTTATAACAGTAAGTTTTCCACCATGGGAAAGTCTTCAGGACAGAGGAGTTTGCGCTTTCCGTAACTATGGAACATGACGAGGTTTGTTTTTTGTCTTATTAACTTTAAGAAAGAGAACAAAAATAGAGGCTGGTGAGAGAGCAACTATCTATAGCTGCTATACCAAGAGTCATAACAAGAACCAGCTTGTTTTGGAGACATTTCATAATAGGAAATGTACAGTAACTACTATATAAAAATATGATGTGTCCATTTTGATGAATTAAAAATGTAATCATTGGTTAATTTCTGTGGTATAGCACTTCGAGACATGCTGTTATAGGATAGTAGTCAACTATGGGGTGGTCATCATTATTATTTTCCTATAACAGCATGCCCTGTCATGTTTTACTATATGAATTCACAGCCTCGTTTGTCAGGTTTTCAGCACGGCGGTGTGAGAAGCCAGCATTCTGTGCGCTCTTTTATATTCCATCAGGTCCAAGCACAAGCAGTCAGGAATAATTACGATTAAAAATTAAGCAACCAAGCCATATGGAATTCAAAGCATCTGAAGAGCATTTGGCTCAGTTCAAAGTAAAGAACAGGCTGATTTAAAGCCTGCATCTTGCCAGAGAATATTGGATTAGAGACATTCTCTAACTCCTCATTCACACCCAGAGCAAATAACATTGAAATATCTTAATATTGTCAGTGGGTATGTGTGTGAGCTTGATCTTTCTCATAGCTGATTGTTCTGTCAGTAGGAAAGTGTCTCAGCATGCTGTACTGTTGAGTCATCAGGCGAGTGGAAGAATAGGAGACGGTAATTTGGTGAACAGGACTCTGGGTTTGTGCATGCGCGCCCACTGAATGGCAAACTCGAATGCTTGACAGGCACTTGTACATAATGTGAGAAATATCTTGGGGGCAAACAGGCAATCGAGCAAGGTAATTTCACCAGCTGTACTTCAAATTTCACGTCAAAAGCACTCGGCACATCCATGACAAATGATCAACATGACATTATATCCTGTAAGGAATAATCATCACATCATTTTCTCCCCTGGTTATGCGTTATGGTTATGTTCTTCCAGCATGAACATCACGTGAATTTTTTTTGGTTTGTTTAACAGCTAACACATTTTCAGCCTCTGTGGTACAGCCTTCAAACAATGCACTACACAAACACCACTTCGTAAAATAACCTCATATCAAATGCTGGGCTGTAAATCTCACCGTTTAGCATTTGTTTGGCCTTCTGTTCAGCCTTTACCTTATGCAATCAAAGCAGAAACTACTCATATTAATCCTTTATCTCCCCTTACATGTTATTTAGCATTGTTAATAGCTAATTAGTTCCTAAATGAGCTTGAGTACAATCACTAGCCAAATCGCTCTCCTGCATTGTTCTCAGCCCAAACTTTTTTTCCCTGTCTGTTTATGCCATATCTTTATTGGACTTATTATCTGGTTTCTTGATGAGGTTAGGTGATATCTGATATGCTCTCCATGGAGACAGAGCTCTACCAATTAAGTTCTATTAATACAGATTTTCATGACTCATATTTTGCCTTTGATTATCAGTTCTCAATCTGTCATTTATTCCCAAGTACAAAATGCTCAGCAGCTTTCTCTAGAAAAAGAAAGTCACCCTTAAAGGTGCACTGCCAACATTTTTATTTTACAGATAATGTGGAAAGATTTTTTTTTTGGGGTGGGGTTTGTGTGTGTGTGTGTGTGTGTCGGGAGGTAGGAAATGTATCATATACCTGTGTTTACATCCCTCCTGTCAATTATGTTATAGATGTGGGCCTATATTTAAAAAAACTAAATAAAAATAACTGGTGGAATTCAGTATTATATATACAAATGCCAAATAATTTGTTGTAGGGGAAAAATAACATGCTAAAAAAAAGTGCAATGTCAGAAAAGGAAATAAAAACCTTGAGATGCATTTCCAGCATCATTGACAATAGCAACAATGATTTAAACCAAGCTGAATTAAGATCTATTAATCCGATCTGACTTGCGTTACCACAGTATCACTAAGAACAAGCACATTTGCCATAATCCACTCTTTCTACAGACACTTTGCTTCAGACTCTGGAAATGGTACATTTTCTGATTCTTAAGTCAGTCCTTGAAATGATATCTGAGACAGAGCTACAGTCAACTTTTACATGGCCATTGCGGTTTCACATTGCCCCTCTATAGCTGAGTGCACAATGATTGTAGCTTTGACTATCTCATTTCTTACACACAGTCTCCTTGCGAGGACATTGGAGGGACAGAAAAACAGAACACTTTAGCCCTGAATGTCTCACTGAGATTGATGGCTGCAGTCATTTGGATATGGGCCACACTGGGATGGACACACTAGTGCTCAACGAATACAGGCAGATCTGTCCCATGCTGGCTCAAATACTGAGAACTGTTACTACATTTCTTTTAGGCTTAAGAGCAAAAAAAAAAGTACAAGATTGGATTAGTCTTCTGTTACTGCTAAATGAAAAGTCTCAGTGATTAGAGATGTGCTAGCTTGCAAAGTATAGCGTTGTGTTCACTGCTGTAACAATGTGCTGACATGAGACATCTCTCATTTCTGCACATTTCAGCAACAGGGAAGCTGTCAGGCTGCAAAAAGGAATTAATACAGATCACAGACGAAGACATTCAAAAATGTGAGTTTCTCATCATGGATATCCCTAGCATTTATTCATGAATGCTTATTCAGACAATCATCTTTTAAAAAGAAAAAAAGAATCTGCAGCAGGACTGAAAAATTTGAACTGAAGAAAGTGCTGGTACCCCTTTTTGCATGCTCGTTTGTGTTACCAATTTTAGCAAAACCTTAAGTCATTTTAAAGCTCTTTCAGAAGAGATGAAGCAAGGGTTAATTCCCACTGATGCCATTATATGCAGACATACACTCTTTTTTTTTTATTACAAAATAAGCTGATAAGTGAAAATCACATCCAATAGAGAAATTAATGGAAGAGGAAAATACTGCCTAGTAAGACAAAGCCTGTTGGCCTGCCCTATCTGACAGTCCATGAAAAAGATGGACTTGCATTAAATCAGACAAAAAGGGAAAGCAAAATAGAATGGCAAGTTATATTTTTGCCCACTTTGAATCATTACAATATGTACAGTCTAAAGTGAGTAAAAACAATATAGGTAGAGTTCAGTGCTTAACATAAACTCTCTTTTTGTATTCATGGGTATGAGTCATGTTATTGAGGTTGTCTGTATGAATTCGACTAGCTGTTTCACTCAGAGTAGAACTGAAAATCAGCATCGCTCCTCTTCCTTAATCAAATCATCAGCATGCAGAAGCAAGAGCCAGAGCTACCATTTCAAATGTATAATCAGAGATGAAGGATGTGAAAATGTGATGAGAGAAAGAGGGAAAGAAAGAGAGAGAGAGAGAGAGAGAGAGAGAGAGAAAGAAAGAGAGTGTACGTGTGTGTACATGCCGGCCATTACCTCTTTGTGAAGACGTGCCTTTATATAGTTTCTTTATATATGATGAACGTAATATATATACAGTACATTGTGTGTATGTGTGTGTGTGTATACACACACGCACACACACACACACATATACACACACATAGATAGATAGATAGATAGATAGATAGATAGATAGATAGATAGATAGATAGATAGATAGTAATTTATTAAATTTTTGAAGTCTGCAGTTGTAACAAGTTAAACTTAATCAACTCATTATATCATTATTCCGTAATTGACTCATTAGGACTTGTTAGGCAGGTCATGAATTGTCATTACAAATAACAATTGTAATAACAAGTGCAATAAATTCTCCAACTTTTCACACCTTGTGTTAACACTCAGCAACCTTGGGCTCCTCTAAGCAGCTGACCGAATATCTGAAAATGAAGCTAATTAATGCTTACAAAGCAGAGGAAGGCTATAAAAAGATATCAAAGTGCCTCCAGCTCACAATTTCCACTGTTCAAAATGTCATTAAGAAATGTCAGTTAGTGGGAAATGTGGAAGTCAAGGCAAATGTGAAAGACCAAGAAAACTCTCAGACAGAACTGCCAGAACAGCCAGAAAGGAAAGCAAAATCTACATGACACTAATGACCTGCAGGAAGGTTTAGCTGACACCGGAGTGGGGGTGCAGTGTGCTTCTGTGAAGCATTGCTTGCACAAACATGATCTGCATGGAGGAGTCATCAGAAAGAGACCTTACCTGCGACCATAAAACAAAAGTGAATGTTTGATCTATGCAATAAGATATCTAGTTACCAAGAAATCTAGATATCTACAGTCAGGTCCAGAAGTATTTGGACAGTGACACAGTATTTGTCCACCACCACAATGGTTTTGAAATCAAGTAATTGGACAATTGGCTGATAAGCATGATGTGGCCTGGTTCCTCCTTATTTTATGACAACTTAAGGAGATAAAAGGTCTGGAGTTGATTCCAAGTGTTGAATTTGCATTTGGTAGCTGTTCATGGGAACTCTCACTATGCAGTCCAAAGAAGTGTCGATGCAAGTGAAAGAGTCCATCATTAGGCTGGAAAAAAAACCAAAAAACAGACCTGTCAGAGAGATAGCAGAACCTTAAGTGTGGCCAAATCAAAAAATTTGGTACATTCTCAAAAAGAAGGAATGCACTGGCAAGCTCAGCAACAGCAAAAGGCCTGGGAGACCATGGAAGACAACCAAAGTGGATGATCTCAGTACTCTTTCCTTGGTGAACAAAAACCCTTCACAACATCTAGCCAAGTCAAGAACACTCTGGAGGAGGTAGGCGTATCATTATCAAAGTCTACAATCAAGAGACACCTTCATGAACGTAAATACAGATGGTTTACCTGAAGATGCAAACCACTGATAACACTCAAGAACAGAAAGGCCAGGTTAGACTTTGCTAAAAACCTCTAAAAAAGCCTGACCAGTTCTGATGCTTCTGAAGCTTAACTTGTAACAGAATGATGGGAAGAGAATAGTATGCAGAAGAAAAGGAAAGGCCCATAATCCAAAGTATGCCACATCATCCGTCAAACATGTGGAGGCAGTGCTATGGCATGGGCATGTATGGCTGCCAATGCAACTGGTGCATTGGTGTTTATTGATGATGTGACTGCTGATAAGTAGCAGGATGAATTCTGATGTATATAGAGCTATACCTTCTGTTCAGATTCAGTCAAATGCTGCAAAAGTGATAGGACGGCACTTCACAGTACAGATGGATAATGACCCAAAACATACCACCAATGCAGCCCAAGAGCTTGACAATGGAATGTTCTTAAATGGCCTAGTCAGTCACCTGACCTCAACCCAATTGAGCATGCTTTTCACTTACTGAAGACAAAACTGAAGGCAGAAAGACCCATAAACAACCAGCAACTGAAGGCAGCTGCAGTAAAGACCTGGCAAAGCATCTCAAGGGAGGAAACTCAGCATTTGATGAAGTCCATGGGTTCCAGATGATTGTTAGTTTGTCCAATTACTTTTGAGCCTGTGAAAATGGAGGGACTATGTAAAAAGAAATGGCTGTAATTCCTAAACGCTTGGAAGATTGATGGATAGATGGAAGAACGGATTCTCGAAAATCCCGAAAGCAAATGTGACACAGTCAGTGAAGAAACTGAAGCTGACATTTTAAAAAAGATTACAAACTGAAAAATTGTTTCTTTTATGAAAAAACATATAGTAATTGATCTGTGAAAATATATTTTTAGGTTATTTTTCTTCCTTTCATGTACAGATCATTTACAACCTTCCAACCAAGATCACAAGTAAAGTATTAACTGTTTATATCAGCCATGGTAAATCCGTTAGCCTCTCAGGATTATATCTGCAAGACTTCCTGCTAACATTAGCACAAGTACTATTATTGACCTTTTATCAGATTTGTGAAGCTGAGAGGCTTTTAAGTGTAGCCTGACTCACTACTGAATGTTTTCTTTCTTTTTCGCTTCTCAAGGCCTCTTGCCTCGATTTTCAATTGCAAAAAAAATAATGTTTCATTTTGTTATCAGTGCTGGCAACGAATCAAATCTGTTTTCCAACTCACTGCATTTACAGTGACTATGCAGGCAGATGGAAAATATCAGGTAGGTGGGTCATCAGAGGCCGCGGGCAACAGAACACCCACTCGGAGCTCCCACTGCATCCAGTCATGCTCACTATGTGGGAGTCTGTTTGCACAGGATTCAGATCCTGGTTGCTTTCCCCGAAAAAATGATACAGATGAGCACCACATTTCTTTAATGAAGATGAGAAATCCCTCAGTGATTTTGCGCTATGTCCATCCAAATGATTTGCTGGTAAACCTATATTAACCTAAGCTGTAGGTAAAATATACATCGAAAATACTATTAGCAATGGATACTGAAACCAGCAAGGGAAAAATCAAGGTTGTCATAAAGAGGTGAAATGCCCAGACGGCATGACAGAGGGAAGTCCATTAAATCATACAGGAGCATGCAGAGAGACAGGGTGAAGCTTAGCAGACCTTATTTTGGTCACATAAGGTGTTTTCATGGGGCTTGCGGGTGGTAAGGGACTTTTTGGAGTAACAAGCACTTTGCTATGGTGAAACAGCCGAATTGCTGCCCTGCGGCATCTCACCCTTTATATACTGAGTCTTTAGATGGCAAAGTCTGTTAAAATAATTGTAGGCATAATCCATAGCAGGGGTCAAGACACAGGCAGACGCTGGGAAATCAATATGCAACAGGAGAAGAATATGAACAAGGAAATACAAGAAAAACAAACACATGGAACTGAGAAAATACCAGGGAACTGGCCTGCAATTTCAATTTCAAAAAGCAAACATAGCTCCCAGTGGCACAACAAAAGCATTCAGCCTGCCATCCGGAGATCACGAGTTCGAATCCAGACGATGCCACAGCCATCCGTTGCTGGGAGGCAAGAGAACAAAACTGGCCGTGTGTTCTGGGTGGGGGGGTGGCATACTCTCAGTCCCCTGTCAATTGTAGAGACACTAATCAAACATAGGTGTCTGTGAGGCCATGTATGTGGAAGGGGCAGATAGCACTTTTCTCTGAATATGTTACTCTGCCCAATGGAGCAGCAGTTTGAAAAGATGTGGTTGGCTGGCTTCACGTGTCTTGGAGGAAGCATGCGTTAGACTTCACCCTCCCTGACTGGTAGCTGTTGCATGATAGGGGAGAGCTGATTGGTGGGTGGGAATTGGCTAAGACTAGATTGGGCAGGGGGCAGACAATGTTTCAAACACGTTCATCTTATGATCCACCTTTTTCTACAAAGTTGCAAAAAACAGAATGGAGTATGAACAAATCTGATTCATGAAAGCAATTCATGAATCATCATCATCATCATCACAAATGCAAGTAGTCATGTTTCATAAGGCGAAAAATATTTATATGAATTTCAAAAAATAAATCCATCTTGCCAATGGGCTATCAATTTATGGGCTATGGTGCTGGACCTAGAGCAGAGGAATCTTCAGATGTACTTATTTTTATGCTTCAGGAAGACAGAAAAACGTCTATAAAAAGAAAAGTACAAGAAAATTTAGCTTCTAGTCAAGCCTGTGATTGCTTTTCAGTGTGGCACATTTCCTACCCGCTGCTCAAAGTCTAATGGAATGAATTGGTGTGAATTGTGTTCACGTCTGCCATGAATTTAGTGTTTAATTCTTTAAAAAAAAAAAGGCAAAAAAGCAATATTCTGCTCATTGTTTTTCAGTTGAGGTGATTAAGCAGCATTGCAATGCAGTTAAGGTTTAGCGTTTCAGAGTGGTATGTTTTTTTGCATTTCACTAATGAAAGCATGTTATGTTTTTTTTTTTTTTTCACTGTTGAGAATGATTTACAATCAGGCATGAAATCTTCTTCATAGTTTCTAAGACCCGTCCTTAAATGGTAGCCTAAACTTTTTTTTAATAATAATAATAAGAAGAAGAAGAATTCATACATACACAGTGCAGTTTGGTAGCTGATCTCTGCATAGCCTCAAAACGATTATTGTACACATCAGTGTGACTGTCACAGTTACTAACCTCTCTTAGAACACAGCATAGAGCTGATTCTTTAGAGTACACGATATGGCCAAAGGTATGTGGACACCTGACCATCACACTCATATGCACCCCTTCCAAAACCATAGGTAACATGGAGTTGGTCCCTTCTTTGCTGCTATAATAACCTCCACTGTTCTGGAAAGGCTTTCCAGATGTTGGAATGTGGCTGTGGGGATTTCTGCTCATTCAGCTACGAGAGCATTAATTTGACTCACAGCAGCTCAGAGATTTTATGAGTATACAGTATTCCTCTCCCCTGACTCAATAATATTCTTGTTTTCTTTTTTAACCAAATAATCTGTAGGCTCTAGGAATGTGAACTGCAGCATATTTAAACTCGACTTTCTGTTGTGTTATTATTCTTTTTCTGTTGCTTTATTATTTTTTATTTTTTATGTCTAAGCATGGAATGCTGTTCAGTGTAGGAATATTACCATGTACCTGTCTATATTAAAGATTAGGAAGGCAGGGCCTTGATATTGAAGGCTCCAGATTTAGTCTCATATATTAGAATGACTTTTTAGCCCTGGCTGCACTTACATTTGTGTCATGTTTTAGTGCATGAAGATATTCCCTCTTATTGGATTATTTATTTTGTAAAAGGTATTAGAAAGGTCAGAAAGTGCTTTTGTGCCATGATTTAATGATGAAGGACAAATGTGAGGTCTGAGGCAAAAGCAGTGGAGTAACATTGCTTTTGATTACGTGGTAAATCCACAGGGGGACCTGAATGAACTTGGTGAATACTGAAGGAAGGAAAAAAGACTAAGAGAGAGACACACAGAAAGTACCAGTTGTTGCTTTTATGCGTCATGATTTGAAACCTGTACCATCTGAAACCATCAATTCACAGGACGAACTAAGCCCATAGTTCTTCTTTGTGTATTTGCTCCTGACTGCTGTACATCTTTTCTCCCCTTTCTCCTGAAAAAAAAAAAAAAAAAAAACGGATTATGTTGCATATTGTGCAGTCACAGTGATCATTTGCTCACTTTGATGCATGTCCAAGGCAAGTGTGTGTGACACAAAAAGCTCTCTTCTCTTTCTGTCTCTTCTCTTTCTCCAATCAATATCACAAACACACTGAAAGCACAGAAAGAGTAAGAGCAGCAGAACAGCATAATCATGTGTGTCCACTCTAGTTGTAACACATTATTTGGTGGCAGAGACCCTGGACATGAACATACATATGAGAACATGGACATAGGAGGACAGTGATATATTGAGTATGAATACACACTCTCTCTCTCTCTCTCTCTCTCTCTTTCTCCCATCAAATTTTTCACATCCTTCATCTCTGATTATACATTTGAAATGGTAGCTCTGGCTCTTGCTTCTGGATGCTGATGATTTGATTAAGGAAGAGGAGCAATGCTGATTTTCAGTTTTACTCTGAGTGAAACAGCTAGTCACAATGTATATATATTACATTCAGCATATATAAAGAAACTATATAAAGGCACTTTATATCTTTACATCTTTACAAAGAGGTAATGGCCGGCATGCACACACACACACACATCTTCATTTTTCAGACTCCAGATTGATGTCACGTTTATTAGTATGGATTGGTTTGTAACTACACATTTCTTAAAAATCAATCCACTTGAGATTTTGCTTTGTAGAAGATTAAAGCAGTCTTTTCACACACACACACACACACACACACACACACCCCCATTAAACATGCTTTCAAGTTCAATCAAGTTGGTCAAGCATCGAAGAGTAATGTTTTATTTAATTGCTTTATCAAATTTCACAGATAGCCATTCCATTAAAACCATTGAAAATATAGTGCAGCAAAGCAGAAACAAGTTGAGCTTTGTGTCATTTTATTTATTTTCTAAGAAGGAAGACATTTGTTGGGAATGAGTAGATTAACTCCTTTTAGCAGCAGGCTAACGTGTAGTTAGAGTAAGCCTGTATAAAGAAATTCCAATGTAATATAACATATAAATGTAATATTTATATAGAGTACTGTGCAAAAATCTTAGGCAGTTAAATTTTTTAAATCCAAATTTATTTTATAGATTTTTATTTTAATGACTTCTGCATTAAGTCAGTAAAAAAGAAAAAAAAAGAAAGAAAGAAACATTTAGATTTCCAAACATTACTCTTCCAACAAAAAACTAAATGCTACAATAAAATAGTTGTGCGTCAGTAAGGAAGCAAGTGTGGCAAAGTCTTCAAAACGTAGCAAAACGTACCAGAAAATGTCCTTATAAAACTACACAAGACTACTGAGACATTTTTAAAAAGTGTTTTCACACCAAATATTGACTTTTATATTTTATTTAGCTGCTTACTGTTTACTGGTATTAATGATTTATATTACTATTACTATTATTATTATAAATAGTGGCAGGCTGACTAATGCTAGCTACCACTAAAGACTGCACTTCAGTAACTGGAGTATGCTAGGTCATTTTTACTGTGGTATTTTTCGTGAATATTCATGAAAGTTGCAGAATGTTTAGACTGGAATCTTGACTTCTGTTGTAGATAGCTCATTAAATCCCCCAACTTGTGGAGTGAAGTATTGGTGACTGTCATTTTCAACTTTTATTGTGGTACCTATGTAAGGTAAAAAAAACAAAAACAAAAAACATGACTGGCATGCTGTTATAGGAAAAAAAAAAATCAATGACAGTGGTGTGATGTGGCCTAGTGTGATGCAGAGTTACCGTTACTATTCCAAAGTTGATTATTTTCCTATAACAGCATGTCCCATAGTGTTTTATTCCTCTTTAGTCCCAAGCAGCTTGCCAATTTTTCATTTATTAAACAATGACACTTCATACTATTTATCCATTTAGAGGTACATTTAATGTAGTGTAACGTCCACGAAGAAGATTTGTTCCTATTACCACATAGCAGCTATAAACAGCCGTTCCATCACCAGCCTCTCTTTTTTTCTCTCTCTCTCGGAGTTAATAAGACAGAAAAAAAAAAAAGCAAATTGTGACCAACTCTGAAATGCAACGTTCTCCGTCCGTAGACTTTCCCTTTGTGGAAAAGTTAAAGGAATGCATGACTGTTACGAAGCACTGACACTCCAGACTCCTTCCATAAATGTGAAATAAATGTCCCCTTACAAAAATTATGCTTATTTGGTAAAGAAGAGCACAATTTTTAAATCCGATTATTATTACATTTAAACTATTATCACATTATGTGGAATGGCTGCCATACAAGTACCTGAGAATTAGCTGTTATTATAATAATGAAAAAGTATTAGGACAAATGCATTAATATAAACCTGCGATTTGCCTTGCAGCTGGTGCTGCTGTCGTGCTGTACACAAGAGCTCAGAATGGGATTTCATTCTTAAGCTCCCTCCTTATAAGCTTATTCAAGTCAAACTGAAATGGGTATGTCCAAAAAAAATGCCTTTTTTCTAGCAACCGCTTCAACTAAACATATGAACAAATTCTTTATACATATATATATATATATATAATATATATATTATATATATATATTATATATTATACTGCTTATAATATATATATATTAACCTGGCAATACTCCATGAAGATGAGTCTGCAGTGTTCCTTGTATCCAGCATAGTACTATTTTAGAAATTTTTGCCTGAACAAACTGTTCATTTGTCACTGAGGAAAGACACAAGGGGCTCCCTTATTGAAGCAGAGCCTAGCCCACTGGAAGCTGGATGTCAAGCTTCTACCAAGGACCATCTCCTTCTCATGATCATTACTTGGAGGCCACTCCAGGAAGTCTAGAGAACTAGATCTATGAACCCTGGATAAGCGCCAGGGTTCGTTCTCATTCAGAACCAACCCCCACCTGGTGAGAACTTGCTGAGAAAGTTCCAGGGACAGATGGCAGTATGACAGAGGCATTTATTGCAAATGCTGCTTCTTACGTCACTGAAAGCACTCAGCATGCCTGTGCACACACTCAAGACAGTATTCAGGTGATTCTTACCACTTCTGGCAGTTATCACAGTTAGTTATGCCATTAGCTCTTTATTTTACTTCTCCTAACGACCAGGGGAGATGTGAATCACTGGATAATGTTTGCAATAATGTCAGAAGGAACCAACAGTTCCCATAGTTACATAACTCATGTTATTTTCATATGAACTGTGTTTATGCCAAGTATGTATGAAACCATTTACAATTCCGGTTCTCTCGTACTACATGTCTATAAAAGGCAATGGACTACCTCAAACCCATTAGTTCAATTCAGTGGTTAGATTTTGTTGTCTCCTCCTGTCAAAACGGAAATAGTCATACATTATTACAATGAAAAATATAACCATAGGAAATAAATAAAATGCCCTAGACGTACATCATAGGTGAAGGAGGAACAAAAAATTTTGTCTAATGGTTTCATTAGGAAGCATCCAGTTCCTCTAGTGCTAAGGTGCCCTCTGCTGTTTCATCTGTTATCATCACAGGCAACTGTGACACATCATTAATTATTTAAGATAAATTATTTTTCCCTTCAAGATATTTTCAGCTATATCACAACAGAGCCATAATAACCACTTAATACAGCATAATGTTGCATCTATAAATCAGGTGCTTTACACCAATGGAAGAAGACAGTTGGGAAGAATGAGCTGTGTGTTGCAGACTGCAATGCTTTAGGCTAAATTTAACTGTATAGCACTTTTAACAACAGATATTTCCAAAGCAGTTTTACAGAAACCCATATGTCGATGTAGATTCCCAATTAGCAAGTCAGATAAGACAGCGGGAAGGAAAACTCCCTGAGACAACACACACAAGAAACCTTGAGACGAACCAGATGCAAAAAGGGAACCCATCCTCTTCTGGGTGACGCCAGATAATGGGATTACACATCATTACAGCATACAGGTGTAGAAGAGTAAAGTTAAACAGTAGAGTGTGTTGAAAGGATGTTCAGTATGAGCATATTGTGAATAAGAGTCCTGGAATGAGCACACAACAGTCTTTATGATTACAGCAGAAGTTGTTACTTATAAATCTACAGCATCCAGGTGAGATTATCCACTGAAGCAAGGGTGAGGCTTAAACAAAGACATGTAGACATGTACTAATAATCTATAACATCCCTGTTCCTGGAGATCTATCTTCCTGAAGACTTTAGCTCCAACCATAATCATTGCCTTAAGAAGTTCTTGATCAACTAAAACAGGTGTGTTGGTGATGAAACCTGCAGGAAGGTAGATCTCAAGGAAGAGGGTTAGTGACCAGTGATCTATAACAACTGGCCTATGTTGACTACTTAGATTTTTGTCTGATGCTTAGTAATGTTATTATGTACACTCCTATGTTCTCCCCAGTGACTGTTCTGCCTCCAAGGGAACACAGGAGGCAAAAATGATTTGACCTGAAGTACTCAGAAGTTCCTGACCAGATCTGTAAAAGTGTTTAATGATTATTTTACCCACACAGTCCAAATGTGGGTCAGATTTATCATGCTTATTTCAGATCTGGACTAGATTTGCAGCACCTTTGTCAATGTATTTGTTCTAGTATTTTAATTAATATCCTAAACTGATCTTACAGTGTTCTATTAGAAATAAGGATGACCTAACCATCCATCCATTTTCCATACTTCTTATCCTACACAGGGTCATGGGGGAAGCCTGGAGCCTATCCCAGGGAACTAAAACAGGGTGCCAACCCATTACAGGGCACACACACACAATTTGGAAACACCAATCAGCTTGCAATGCATGTCTTTGGACTGGGGTGAGGAAACCAGAGGCAGGATTTGAACCCCCAACCCTGGAGGAGTGAGGCAAAGATGCTAACCACTAAGTCACTAAGTGCCCCAAGGTTGACCTATATTTTATCATTTTTAGTGGAACAATAATTTCTGTAAGTTTTTTTTTTTTTTTGGTAAGTTTATAGCAATGCACTGGTTTGCATTTCTTTGTTCCAGCCTGCATCTGGCACTGACACTGAATGGGGGAGTGACACGGAGTTTACTTTTTTGGCTAGCTACATTAAGCGACATCACACCATCTTAGAACTGTGATGTGCAGATCTGATTGCTTCAACTCTGTAAAGTCTCCGGTCGCTTATCACTTATTCATCATAGCCTGTTTGTTCAGGCCCCCTAGTGGTGTAGATGCCAGTGTTGCCTAGTCTGACTGTTGTGCAAAAATAGCTTTCGTATAAAGAAATTAGTGACACTAGCAACAAAAGCTGCATGTCATCTTTCAGAGGAAAGAGCTATCTATCTGCATATGAAATGAGCTTTCTTTGTCTCATTGTCTTGGAGCACTTGGTAAGTGAACAGATGCATCACCTTGGGACTTGTTTAGGACATCAAAAACCAAATACTTTTACCATTAAAAAAAAAAAAAAAATCATGTTCCAGTAAGGCAACAATAACATATAGCTGCCATGTAGAAACAACAGTTATTTCATAGTTTATTTGGTTTATTTCAAATGATTTAGAATTATTTTAAATGAAACATTTTTAAACCATGGTCTATTTTGGTAGATGTCTGTCATTTAAGTGAGTAATCATTGGTTTGCAGTGCTTAAATTTTGGGACCCGAAGACTTCAATTGAATTAGTAAAACAAACAAACTAACTAAACAGGAAATAACCTATTTTCCTCTCTGAACAAAGAGGTAAAGCATAATATTGAGTAACTACTTTTAGGGCCAATCCCCATAAAATATAACATAATTTAATGTATAATAATTCTTGCAGTATGGTGTATACCTGCTGTATTCTGAGATCAGTTGATTGCTGGTCTGATAAATGGGACTCAATTAATGTCAGTGCCATTTTTCCTAGGTTAGTTATACTAGCTTTAACTAGTTGCTGGGATTGTTTCCATTTCAGTCTGTATAATAGTTTGCTACTTTGCTGCCAGCAGATGAATTTAGATGGGCTCACAACCACAAATGTGTGCTGTATTTATTCAGCAGAGCTATGATGTGTGACTTTCTGTGCTCCCAAATGCAGATGGTACAGTTTCAGAAAGATAACAGAGGGCGTCAGCAGTGAAAACGAAAAACACAAACACAAGAAGCAAGCTGTCATTACCACAGAAAATCTTTAAGAAAATTTCACTCAATTGCCTAATGGTGAATTACAGTTATATATACGGACGATGATGTAAAACTAGGAACATCCATGTTTTTCATCCAGTCACAGAACATGCACAGTTTCTCAGGCCTGAGCCTGACACACTTCTACTGCTGTGGCTCCTCTCGCCCTCCGGACGTGCCCGATTCAATCTGATGCTCTTCATCTGCTTGGAGCTTTCAAATTCAAATTTTATTGATCACACACATAACCATATGCAGTACAATGTGCAGTGAAATACTTTTTTTGCCTGTCCATGACATAAAAATAGAATGTACCTAAACCAGAATTTACTTCTATACAGGTAGGAAAGGAAAACTATTAAAAAAAAAAAAAAAAAAAAAAAATGTTGTAAGGGATACAAAGGTCAGTGGCAGAAACAGTACAACTGTATTTTGAATAAGGTGCAGATATGTGCAGTTGTTTGTGCAATATATGCTATGCAACATCAGGCTGGGGTAGTGGGTGTTGTGCAAACAACTCCGAGTTCTAGTCCTATGTGCTGTCCTGGTTAAGGGTCCGAATGGCCTGTGGGAAGAAGCTCCTGCTCACTCTCTCTGTGTTGGCCTTCAGGGAGCAGAAGAGCTTCCCTGACTGCAACAGAGAGAAGAGTCCATTGTTCAGAAGGCTGAGGTCCTTCACTACCTTCTTAGCCTTGGTCCAGCACCGCTTGCTGTAGACAGACTGCAGGTCAGGGAGTTCAGTGCGGAGGGTACGCTCAGCTTTTCGCACCTCCCTCTGGAGATCCCACCTATCCTGCTTGGTGCTGTTCCCAAACCAGGCTGTGATGCACCTCTGGATGGTGTAGGTGTAAAAGTTCCTTAGCACCTTAGAGGAAAGTTTAAAATCTCTTAAGCGTCTAAGCTGGTAAAGACGCTGACAGGCCTTCTTCACCAGGGAGTTAATGTGACAGGACCATGGACCAGGTCCTGCGTGATATGAACACCAAGGTATCGGAAACTGTCCATTCTCTCCACTGGGGTCCCGTTGATCTTATGGGGGTGGTAGCTCCTCTCCTGCTTCGTGCTGAAGTCCACTATCAATTTCTTTGTCTTGCTGATGTTCAGGAAGATGTTGCTCTCCTGCCACCGGTTCTCCAGGCTTTTAATCTCCTCTAGGTAAGGCCTTCTCGTTATCAGATATCAGGCCCACTACAACAGTGTCATCAGCAAACTTGACAATGGTGGCAGAGTTGTGCACTTCTGACAAACTTTCTGCTGCTGTGGACGGTCCCACTTTGATCCATCTTCCCATAAACAATTTACGCTCATGTATCACCTTTTCTTCAGTGGATAATCTCACATGGATACTATAGACTTGTACCTAAGAACTGCTGCTGTACTCATAAAGCCTGTGTTCATCCCAGGATCCCACAATATGCACATACTGAACATCCTTTCAACACACACTTGTTCGACTTTATACTGTACAGCTGTAGTAGAGTAATGATTTATCATCCCACTCTCTTGTATCACCCCAAGGGGATGGATTCTCTTTTGATGTGTTGTGCATTCTGATACTTTTCTGCTCACCACAGGTATAAAGATTGATTACTTGAGTTACCGTAGGCTTCCTGTCAGCTTGAACCAGCCTGGCCATTGTCCTCTGCCCTCTCTCATTAACAAGACATTTCTGCCTGCAGAACTGCCACCCACTGGATGGTTTGTTTTTGGGTTGTTGTTTTTTTCTACTATTCTGTGTAAACTCTAGAGACTGTTGTGTTTGAAAATCCCAGGAGAGCAGCAACTTCTGACATTCTCAACCCAGCCCCTCTGGCGTCAACAAACATGTCACGGTCAAAGTCACTGAGAACACTTTTTTTTTTGCCCATTCTGATGTTTGATGTGAACTTTACCTGAAGCTCTTGACCTGTATTGGCATGGTTTTATGCATTATGCAATTTACCCAGATAAACCCATTATTTCTTCTTTTTTGGTGTCAACTATTGTTGCTATCTGAAAGTGTTTTAACAGCGTTAAGCAGGTTTGGATCATGAATAAGCAGCTAAATAAATGTCTAATAAAGCAATAAAGAATTATCTAATAACTTCTATCCTGCTATGAAAATTTAAACATCAGCACAGGCCTAGACTATAACACTGTATTAACTAATTTAGCTAAGAAATAGAATCAATAAAACAATCACCATTACAAGGCACGTGCAGTTTTGTAAGACAGACATGATATTGATAAACAAGGATGCAGTTCTTATCATTTTGAATATTTAATGAAAGTAACAGTACAACATAAAAAACGAGTAGACAACATAAAAAATCCTTAGAATAACGAACAATACACATATGTTCAACCACTCAAGAATGATTCGATTAAATAAATATATGAATTTACATTATATTCCCATTTGTAACCATTTAATGGTCAATTCCGCTTCATGACCCTGATTCTTTAGTTCCAGGATCACGCTTATTCTCAATCCTCAACTCTACATTGCATACCAAAGTTGTAAAATTATATAATCTTCATTAAATTCATTATCTTAAAGTGTCTGGTTGTTTCACAGACTGGGTCTAATCATAAAGTGCTTGCCTATCCACCTACTACATACAAGCAATAAACAGCAGGAAAATATATTCAACACCACAAGGTTTATATACATTACAGCTGAGACAGCAACTTCTGCTTCATTTGGGACACACCTCTTTTTGTGTTAAAGCTAAATTGCTACTCTGATGCAAAACTAATGAAGGAAGAATGACTTAAACGGAGCTAGCACAATTTTGCTCAGGACTGGGTATGCATTTTTGATCCTTTTGACCTCTGTTCTTAAAGAAATGTACAAATAATCAAGCTGGTTCCCAAACAACAAATTAAAACGCCTGTAACTAGAATGGGCGAGTGAAGTTTTTCCAAGTGTAATGAATACGGTATGCAGTGCAAACACAGGCCCTGATTTACTCCAAATCTGTGTGCGAAAAACATGCAAATTTTTTACGCCAACAACAAAAGTGGTTGAAATTTCAGAGTCTATGGTAGACTGTGTCTTTCACATGAGCAAAATTTTGTGTTTGCCTGAATGGATTTTCAATTTGGGAGGTTGTACCTTAAGGTGGAAAATACATGGCAGTGTCAAAGCATTTCAATTATTTTGCACGCGCAGTGTGATTTACCTAAAAGTCACTTCAGGGACAGTGTGCACAAATTAATATAACCGAAAGGTATGCATTACATTTCCAGAAGCTAAAATGACCATTTTCCTATGTCTTAATAATGAGAAAGTTTTGCACAAATGTGCCTTAGGAAAATAATCAGAAAGTTTTTCAAAATTACAATATTGCCACAGTAAAGTGGAATCAATCTGAGATATTCACTGCATGTTCTGATTTCAAAAGACCATTTAAATGCCTTTGGCAAGTTATTAACATGTTTACACTCTTTGATTCATTTCTTCACATTGCATTTTGAAGACTATTTCAACCCGTCTTACTAGTCTTTGTCATACTTTCAAATTCAGTTATTACTACAAAAATCTGAGATTTGAACTCACCATAAATCACTCACTGACCTCACGTGTGATGTAATTTACACTTTTTTTTGTGTGTGAATCACCTTCAACACACTTACTATCCATGCAATTTTTCCCCCATTGTGCACACACATTATTTTGAATCTTAGTAAATCAGGGCCTTACAGTGTCTACAACAATAAATTGTTATTCACTTTAAATTACCAGAAGGTGTGTTGACAGCGTTCGGCATAGATTTTGGAGTCACTATATAAAAAGACACAAAAAAAGATGCATTAAAAAAACACACACAGTAAGAATTGGTGAAACTGTTCCTTGGATGCCATTTGGTGTTGTGATATAACATCAAAGCAGCTCAAAGAAATACGAAGGCTATGTAAATACCAGTTTTATCAGTTAATTCATACCTTGTAAGACCAAGTATACATTTAAATGTTATGTTGAAATTTATTTCAATAGATTTATTTCATAGTTCTGAAATTAGTAACAGCTGAAGAATGACTTATTGAACAAAATAACTTAGTTTAGCTATTACAAATAATTTATAGACATGTTCTTCATAATCAGTAAAAATGCTAGGTGACTCGACGTTGATGTGATGTCGCCAAGCTCTATGACTGATGGTGTAATTCAATGTGTATTAATATGGGATAATGTACAAGTAAAATTTCACACCATATTAAAATACATGTAATGCTTCTCTTCCTTTTATATAATAGACACTGTACAATACCACTATCTTTTCCCCATACACATCCATAAGTAGCTATCACTCAGCATATATTTCCGTCTCAGGCCTAATCTCAGAGTGAAGAAAGCGTCCTGTACCTATAGCTGTAGAGTACAGTCTGTTACTATGAGGCGGCATGCAGCCATAGTTTGGGAAAATGCCATGTACCTTGCGCTGCAAAGACACATAACCATCCATGTAATCGGTACGAGATGGTGCAAACATGCTACGAGTCCTTGGCCTGCTCTGGACAGCATATGAAAATCTATGATCATGCTCCAGAGTCGTTTTGGCATGTCTGGGTTGTTGATGACTTTTCATGCTTTGTGACCTCGCTGATCTTTGCAAATCACGTCCCTTAACCCGAGCGTATTGAAAGTCCTCTTTAGGATGGCTGCCGTGGATCCTGATCCGTTTATCCTGGCTGTGAAGTCGGGCGCTGTTGTGCTCAGAAGAATCGGTGTGTTTAAAATCAGGGCAGCTGTATTCTTTATGCAGAATTAGCTTACGTGGTTGTGGCAAGGCCTCTAGCGTGTGCTGTGTGTAGTTCTGCATAGACCGACTCTGCTTTAGCATCGGGGCAGGTTTGGTACTGTGCCCACCCCTCGGTTTCTCTGCCTGGGTGGGGAAGGGTACGTTAGGTTCAGAGAGTGGGTGTTCAGGGGAGTAATGGGACACCATGGTAACCCTGTATTTCCCATCAGCCCCCTCAGTAGAAATAAGCAGATCTTTGGCCGAATCAGATTTACTCCTGGTGTGCATTGTTTCATGGCCCCTCTGGCTCTCTTTCTGAAGATGGGGGACAACATCTTGCAGTCTCTTCTTCTCTATATTTCCTTGTCTAATAGATGGACTGAAATGTCGATCTGATAATCCAGCATCAGAACCCTCATATAGACCAACATTTCTTGTTCTTGGAAAATGGCCAGTGCCTTGCTTTATAAAACTAGCTTCTCTGCTAAAGGGTATGTTGATGAGGGGGCTGTGATAGTTCTCAGCTTTCGTCATCACTCTACCAGGATAGGTAGGCCGCCTGAGGAGGGTGTAAGAGTGGCCGTATCCATGACTGCTTACTCGATACTGATCCAGATTGTTATACTGCGCTCCTGAATAGGGCTTGTACCTATATTGAACTTTACCATCCTCAAAATAAGGCCTCACGTGGTGGATATCCGAGAGAACCTGTCTGCGGTAAGTACTGTTCTGGTAAGATGGATGCGGGAAGAAAAACGTGTCCTCTGGTGGTGCATGCATGGAGCGCACCCTACGAATAGTGGGATACACAGACGCACCATCCATTGGTGGGTATCTTGGGCCACCATGTCTGTAACGGAAGCTTGGAGAGCGCTCATTCCTATGTTGACTCTTGTATTTAATGGACTGATGGAGGGACCTTGGTGTCAGGGTGTTGTAGTGGTCCTTGGAGAAAATCTTAGCTTGGTACTGCATATAATCAGGCTGAAAAGAACTTTTCTGTCCAAAAGGACCCGGCCAGGGCGTTTGACCTGATGGCCTCAACATCTCGTCTTTGGGGCCGCACTGGTAATTGGAAGTCAGTGGAGAAACTGGAGATTGTGGAAGAACATCATGCACTGAGGCTGGCATAGAAGCTTCAGCTAATATCACACGGAAGTTGGAAGCATTGGCAGCTTGCTTTTTGAGAAAAGAAGCCCTGGCTGACTGGCTGTTAGTGGTGTGGAGTGATGTCTCCGTCTGTGAGGGAGAGGGCATCAGGTTCTTGTATGACTCCATCTCAGAGCTTTGGTCTGGGCTACCACCATCTGTACCAACTCCAACATGGCGGACATTTTCTCTCATGGGCATATGGCTTTCAGCATCCTGCTTCATATCTAAACTATTAACAGCAGGTAAGTCTTGGGGGGGCAAATTTGTTTCATGACTTTCAGCAGAAACATCACCTCCATCAGAGTAGCTAAGTCCGCTCTCGCTGCCATGACATGCGCAGGTGCTCTGCAGGCTGCCGGCATCGGTATAACTTCCTGTAGAGATGACGCTTGAAGGTTTTCCAAAAGTTTTGCAGGTGCCACAGCAATGTCCTCTACTGGCAGATGATGTCTGGGCTTGTAGAGAAGGTTTTAGAGGCCACTGCAGTATGGAGAGTGGGTCCTGGAGGTGACTTGGAGAAAGAGGAGTTGGTGGTTCTGAACTCCCTCGTTTCCTCAACCAGGTGGCCTGTTGCGCAGATTCGGCCAAGGCCAGAGCCAGCATACGGGCAGCACTCTTTCCAGCAGGCTGGGAGGTTATGAGAGACACTGATCTTACCAGCCCTGGAGTGCAGTCAAAGGTCACAGCACCTAAGAACAGAGAAAAACAAAGCATGGTGCAACAATACACTTTACAGAGACAGCAAACTGCAGATAACAAATGAACAACAAAGATGGAGAAAAGGCTTGTATGCCAGCAGTCACTATGAATGGTTGTCAAACATGTAGGAAAATGTGAGGATGATCATTCTTTGTAAATGCTAAATGGCAAAAGCCCTTGGACTAACCTGATTCTGTTTGTTTCACTGGTCTTGTTTCCTCACTGTGAGTTTCATCAAGGCTTTCAGCCTCTGTGCGGAGTGAAGAGGAAGGCTTGTTTTGACAATCTTGTCCCCATGTTGACTCACCGGGCTTGACCGAGGGTGATAACACTTCAGTGGGAGGCAAAGACAGAGTTTTCATCTCTAAAGCAACCTCGGGTTTTTGGGCGAGACCCACAGGAGCAGTCAAAGAGGACTTCAGCTCTTCTTTAGCTGTAACAGTTGTTGGAAATTTCGCTGACACTGAGTGCTTATGATTTGTGTCCTCTGAAACTGTTGGGATCGCATCAGATGGTCTTGTAGGGGTGACTTTTTTCAAGGTTTCTGATTCACTGGAACTGCCTCCAGTCTTCCGTCTGCTGCCTCTTTTTCTTTGTTCAGACACAGAAGCTTCAGTTGGTGTTGTACTGCACTGAAACGAAATTGGGTCAAAGTCTAGAGAAGCCTTGCCAATATCTGCATCAGCAGAGTGTGGGGTCGATATGAGAGCAGGCACACAAGTGGTGGACAAAGCTGTGTCTTTGCTGTCTTTATGGCTTAACCGAGAGTCCCTGTGGACTCGGCTGTTTAGCAGCTCTTCGTTGAAGGAAGTGGACAAGGCAACACTGGTAGAGCGGGGCCTGCGTGCCTGATACATTGCTGATCCATCTAAAGTAGGCAACATGTTCATTTACTTGATATAGAACAGACATTATGTACCAGATACATTACAGATAGAAAAATCTAACTAAACAAAATAACACGTTACCCTCAAGATTATTTGACGACAGAGATTCTTCACTTTTAGATGATCGTAGTGTTCCAGTATCTCCTCTACCACCTGGGAAAACAAATCAAGGCTCTGCCATTCCAAATCCACTCTTACTACGCATCACACTTGCTATGAACCTAAAGCATGATTGGATAAACATTTTTAGACCAAGAGTCACACAAAATTCCAAAATAGTTCCAAAATTCCACTTGGTGCTATTGTTGTAGATAGACCAGGCCCTGTGCAAGTTTCAAATTCAGTATAGGTTTATTAAATCAACGTTAACAATTACACTAAAGAGAGCTATTCCCACCCAAAAGGGTTCTTAATTAAAGTCAGCTGTGAAGCTGAGAACATATCAGTTACTTTTAGCTCCGACAACCTGCTCAACTCATGAGTCTTCACCAATTTCCTCAAGACGACGGATAACTGTTCTGCATGATAATTTATTTTACGCAGATTTTACCTGGTTCTCCTATGAAGCATTATGCATTATGCACACCTCACATAGCAGTAGGCTCCCATGGTGAGTGTTTGGTAGCGAAATGGCAACTGAGACTGTATTCTCTGAACACCTTCCTTACAGTTAAAGCACACAGTCTGATTGTGACATTTTTTTTTTAAATACACTAATTCTCTGGCATCTGTAACTGACTGGGCACATGACACTAACAGGATAATGGATTGTGCATACAATTATTTGTATGTAAGAAAGAAGCAAAAAGAGATGACTGGTAGGTCTTAGTTTGCCTGTCTCTAAACTAAAGTATTGAAATCAGTATCTAAAATGAACTGTGTATAGGAAAAGCCCTACCTGGGAGTGCCTGTGAGGTCTTCATGTTATTGGGCTCACTGGGATGACGGAGCAGCTTGCGCTTGGCGGTGGTAGAGGATTTTGCCATACTGAAGAATGAACGCCAGCTTGCCACAGGAGATTTCTTTACCTTTGTCTGGGCCTTCTTTCTATGAGAACATAGAATATTATTTATAATATAACAACTGCATACAAATATAAATAATGTAGTATTACAAATTTGTGACTCAAGCAAGTATGAGGAAACCTTGTTTTTAAAGGTTTCAATAAAAGCCGGTTTTATGCGTAAACATACACAATATAACCAAAAGAGTGTGGACACCTGACCATCACAACCATATGTGCTTTTTGAACATCCCATTCCAAATTTAGTCCCCCATTTGCTGTTTTAATAACTTCCACTCTTCTGGGAAGGCGTTCCTCTAGACCGTGGCTGTGGCTATGTGCTCATTCAGCCAGAAGAGCATTAGTGAGGTCAGGTACTGATGACAGGTGAGGAGGCCTGGGGTGCAGTCAGTGTACCAATTCATCCCAAATGTGTTCACTGGGGTTGAGGTCAGGGCTCTGTGCAGGCCACTCGAGTTCTTCCACACCAGTCTTGTCAAACCGTGTCTTTATGGACTTCACTTAGTGCACAGAGGCATTGTCATGCTGGAACATGTTTGGACTAGGCTCCTTAGGTACAGTAAAGGGAAACTGTAATGCTACAGCATACAACATCATTCTATACAAATGTATGCTTCCAACTCTGTGTTGACAGTTTGGGGAAGACCCACATATGGGTGTCAGGTGTCCACAAACTTTTGGCCATGTAGTGTAATCATAATACATAACTGAGAAAACATACACAACATAACTACATAGGTGAGAAACGAGAAACACAAACTGAGAAACAAGAACGTGCAATGTCCAAAAACATTAGCTTGAAATATGTATATACACAGCATGATACAAACTAAAGAAAACCAATGGACTGCTAGGAAAGGAGAAATAGAAACCAAAACAATAATAATAATAATAATAATAATAATAATAATAATAATATGTGGAAATTTGAGAACAAGCTTAAGAATTAACTTAAGAAATTATGATAATTCATAACATGATAAAATATCACTCCTGAATGGATTCCTTGTCAAATAACAATGAACGAAAATCTGCAGTAATACAGTACACTGAAATGAGCGCACCTTTCCATGGGAAACTCGATGATGGTGTGGAATCTTCCCTGCAGGGCAGCAGGACCCTCTCCCACCTCGATGTACTTGCTTTCCGGGGAGACAGGAGAGGCGAGCTGGGCCTGAGTGCGGGCTTGTGCCTCCTCTAGAGACAGCAGCTTAGTGGATGGTGAGCACACGAGCAGAGACTTGGGCCGGGACACAGTGCTGTTGCCTACGAGCGCACATTGCAGAAAAACCTTGATTAGCAACGTATCACTGAACAATTGATGCTGGAAACTGAGCATGCAGTGGTGCAGTGAGAGTAAACTTTTTTTTCTTTTCTTTTTTTTCCTTTCATTACCTGTGCTTTCACGGATCAGAGTGCTGAGTTTGGGGCTGAAGAGGACATCGACGTGATTGAGGATGAACTCCACTACCACTGACTGAATGCGCACCTCCATGAAGGCAGATGTGCCACTGAAGCAGGCTGACTCTATTTGTTTTGACCTATAATGACCAGGAACAGGTAAAGCATTTAAGAAAAGGTTAGCCATGTTTATGAGGATTCAGTTCGACAACACATATGCTTTTGGTATGCGTTAAAAACCCCAATTTCAAAGTATTCACTAACAGAGGAAAAGGCAACGGTATATGGTGCTACGGTACAATTTCACCGGCACAGTGTTTGTGTACATCATTGCACTAGATGTTGCAGAAAGTTTTTTCAGGGCTTTAAATTTGGATACATATTAGTGACATTTTATATTAAGGTTTCCTTAATCGACATGATTTACAGTATTATTAAATTTAAACAAACCATGAACTTCAGCAATAATAAACCTTATACCACAGTGCTGGTGAATTCTCAATTCTGATTGGTCAGAAGGTATTGATTCATTTTCTAGAACAGCAGCTCTGTCAGTTGTATCAGCTGCAAAGCAAGTGACAGGTTTATATTAATGTGCTCGTGGACACGTCACCTAAACGTATTAAAAACCATGTGTAACTGTTGATAGAACGTTTTCTGTAAGCAGACATTTATTTAGCTTTTTCGGAAGGTGCTTCGTAACAGTCAGAGGCAAAGACATTGCTAAGTTTTCCGACACAGGAAAGTCTTCAGCATGGAGGTCTTTGTGGTTTCTCAGTAACGTGACAGGCTGAAATTTTCTGTCATATTAACTTCACAAGAAAGAAAGAAAGAAAAAAAAAAAAAGAGAGGCTGGTGAGGGGATGACTGTGTATAGCTGCTGTAATGCAAGTGATAGCAGGAACTTTGTTTTGCTGACGTTCCACAACATTAAATGTAACTTTAATAAATGTCAGGGTCATAAGAGCAACCGTGCTTCACACAGGGCTGCATCATACCGCCCCGCTGTTGGACAGCACCGTTCAAAGTGCTTATATCTTATATAACTAATGTTTACGAAGTGATTAATGTTTATGTCAATCGCTTTTTTAAAAATAAAATTCAACAAAAGGAGCAAAGTGATAGCCCATGTTGTTGTTAATGTGCATAATTCATAAGTAAGGCTGTACTGCAGGTTCCAAATATTTATACCTGGAGAACTGAGTACAGTTCATCATCAACTTTTAGTAACATACTATAAATTAATTTATGCTAATTTAGGTTTGCTTGTTTTTAATTCCATGGATGGAACATGTGAAAAAAGCAACATCACTAAATAAATGCGTTTTTCCCTAGTTATTTTGTTACCATGCTTATAGTTTATCACGTTGCTAAAGTCCATAGTTTGTTCATGTTAACCAGTGCAGTAAATAATGTTAAATAAAGAGAATCTTAATGTAAAGCCTTACCCAAAGATCCAAAAGCAAATCTATTTATACACACAGCCTAAAAGCAAACCACCTGAGGAGATTGGGAGCCCAGACAATTGCCAAGTTCTTGCAGTGCATGTTGGTGACGTAACTGAAGGTCGCCATACGAGCCAAGTGCCTCATGAGGAACTCGAGAGTTCTAAAAAAAAACAACAAAAAACAAAGAACAGGCTCTTTTAAAATCAGACCATCTAGAGGTTTATTTGACGAGATCTATTTTGTACACGTACGTAACCTAAAGCTGCGCTTATGCAGAGTAGACTGCAGTACTTCTTCTTGTCACCAGAGGGTGCTGCGCACCAAACAAACCTGTAGTGTGGAGGAGGCAACTGCTGAATGACGTCATGGATTTTGACCAGCCTTTCATCATCTGTAGCTCCTGATACCGCTTCCTGTGAAAATACATACACACATGCACAAAAATAAAAAAATTAAAAACAGTCAAAATGCACTATGGACAGATGGCTATGATCTAAAATGTGCACCTCTTTACGCTTACTGAGAATTTGTCATAGAGCTGGTAGGTGAGTAGGGGGTTCGGAAGCTCGCGGAAGTAGAGCTTGCACAGGGACCCTACGGAATGGATGTCCTGGATATACGTGTCCTTAGTGAGGTCTGGAATGTGTTCGGAGTCAAACTCGTGCCTAAGGAAACAGCAGAGGATGTAGCTTTTATTAATTCACACTCATTTAATCTATATTCGAACATATTGGCATATAGACTGACTGACATCAAGGTTCTCCGTGCTGGTTAGACAAAATCACTACTTTTTTTTTTTTATGTGTACCTACTTTCACAGATGCAACTTATCAGCTAATTAAAAAGCCTTATGCCACAGCATGGCTGAACGCTCGAATCTGTTTGGTCAGAAGGTGTGCGATATTTCCGTATAACAGCACGCGCAGTTCCGGCTGTAACATAAACGACAGGTTCGTATTAACGTGCTCGTTCTAATACATTACCGTTTCTGGAGTAACAGCTCATAGTACACAGGTACTTGCACGGAAGACACTCCAAACAATGTAGGACGGAAGGCGTCTCGGTCGTAAAAACTCTCAGTCTCAGGTACGCTTTGCGTTAACGTAAAGCTTTACGCCTGTCCGTGAGTGAGGGAATGACTGTTTATCGTAGCTCTAACGTAGAGTGAGAACAGGAACTAACGTGTATCTCAGACGTTCCACAACATTCGTTCTAACCATGAGCTTTTAAAACGATTATTAAATTAAACATCGCAATCACTGGCAAACCGTTGTGGTATAAGCGGAATAAGACACTCCAGATTGTGCTGTTATATGAAAGTAATGCCTCCGCAGTGTGCGTCGTTTGCGTATAAAAGCACGGTCGTGCAGGTGTTATTGCTTAAGTGTGAGGAGTGTGAGGGGAAAAAACAAAGGTGGTCATTGATTTAGTCGTCCATGACTGACACGTTGAAAAGCACGCACTTACCGCAGTTTCTGAATGTTAGAGGAAATCCCAGACAAGCGGTAAATGCCGTCTACAACCCCATGCTTTTCGATAAACTCAGTGCAGCTCTTGATGACTTGAGGGACTAGAGCCGAGAAAAACACAGAAAGGAAAGGAAATTTAAAAGCACACTATTAATAGCAATTAGCCTTTATTTCATAATTCTAGTGTTTTTACTACTCACTACCGCTTTCTACTCACCATCATGACCTGAGTTGAGGAGGTGCTCTCCCAGGTCACATCCAAACACCCTCTCCTTCAGGATCCCTCTCTGCTTCAGCTTCTGTTTAGTAGGCCTCGACTTCATGAAAGTACGCAGGAATGTGATCAGCTTGCCATGCTTATTAGACACTGGAAGACATTAAGACACATAAGCAGGGCTATCTGAAGCTATACGATGTCGAATTTAAACATTTAAAAGCTTCATGTTGAATAACATATAAAGAGGGATAATTAAAGCTGCTATATATAACTTTTTAGTAGCAAATAAACATATAGTGAAAAATGTAACCGTGGAAAACCTGAATTCTTTTTTTAATTCATAGTCACAGCTGCTGAGTCTGATTTGGTGTGGATTTTGATACGTGTTAGATATCATCATGAAGAAGGAAGGGAATTACTTACTTAACTAACTTGCTTATTCAGTTAACTTAATTAACTAACAAATATTTAACTAAACTAATTCAATCAAATTACATCCTTACTTAACTAACTTGCTTATTCAGTTAACTTAATTAACTAACAAATATTTAACTAAACTAATTCAATCAAATTAC
>CM075016.1:7295175-7308796 GCA_037576675.1 Pangasius sanitwongsei | reverse complement strand
TCAGTTAACTTAATTAACTAACAAATATTTAACTAAACTAATTCAATCAAATTACATCCTTACTTACTTAACTAACTCGCTTATTCAGTTAACTTAATTAACTAACAAATATTTAACTAAACTAATTCAATCAAATTACATCCTTACTTACTTAACTAACTCGCTTATTCAGTTAACTTAATTAACTAACAAATATTTAACTAAACTAATTCAATCAAATTACATCCTTACTTACTTAACTAACTCGCTTATTCAGTTAACTTAATTAACTAACAAATATTTAACTAAACTAATTCAATCAAATTACATCCTTACTTACTTAACTAACTTACCGCAATGTACTTAAATGAGTTTGCTGAGTAAGTCTTACTTAGACGTACTCAACAAACGTACTTCCTTACTTAACTTAATTACTGTAACTAATGTTTAACTAACTTACATATTTAACTAGCTTACTTCAACCAACTTTCTTACTTGCTTACTTACTCAACTAATTCAATTAACTTGTTTAACCCAATTATTAACTGACTGTTTTGCTTAATTAACTTATTTACTTTACTTAACTAAATTTAGTTCACTAACTAATTTAAACTGAGTACACTCTCCAGCCAGCGGACACTGGAATGTAAAGGGATCCCTTCATCACGTGTATTTTGTTCCTCAGTCCCCCGAGTCTGGATGTGTCTGCCCGACGTCAGGGTTGGCTTGTTCACATTCAGTGTATTTAATCTTTGTTTTTGTCCTATGTTATATTTTTATATAGCTAGCTAGAGCTTGCACCCAACCATCTATGGGTTTGTCCCAACAAGCTTACTGAGTTTTTCATGGTCAAATAAAGTGGTGAATACAATATATTTTTTGAATCCATTTATTTCTGTAAAGCTGCTGCGTGACGATGTCCATTGTTAAAAGCGCTATACAAATAAAACTGAATTGAATGACCTGTAAAGCAGCATGGTTGGCATAGTGGGTAGTGTTGCTGCCTCACGTCTCCAGGTTCCCTGGCTTGACCTTGAGCTCAGTTTACTGTTCACGTTTTACTCTGTGTGCATGCGGGCTTCCTCCAAGTTCTCTGCTTTCCTCCCAAAAACATACCAGTAGGTAGGTTTTGGTGTGTTTTGTAGATTGGCTACTCTAAATTGTCCCTAGTTAAGGAAGTATGTGTGCACCTACAGTGATAACCTGTGACCCCTGACCAGGATAAAGTGTTTGCTGAAAACGAATGAATGAATGTTCTATCTGAACATCAAACTTTAGCTTTCCGTTACAAATCAGTAAGAAGGACTGGCTCTTTAGTTCCTTATTTTAACTCCAGGTTTACACAAAAATACCTGGTTTTGGCAGTGAACCGGTCACGCTTGGAGGAACTTTCTCACTGATCAGTTCCACACACTCACAAGGGAAAAAGCCCACCTGCAAAGACAGTAACAGAGCACTGCAACAAAGAGATCTTTGGCCAGTTGAAAACCTTGAACATAGTCACGTTTATCTAATATTTCTTATTACACAAGTACACTAAAACAAACGTATGCTTTCTTTCTTTGCTTACGCCAAGCATTTATTTCTAGAATGTAACAAAAAGTACCTGCCAATAGAACAAGACAATTTGTAAAAATGTCTAGAAACAGGCGGTATAATCTGGTACGTGTTTTATTGTAATATCCTAACGAGAAATATTAGATAAATTTGACAATATTCAAAATATATTTATTATAGATATATAATAAGATATTGTATTTACAAGATATTGTATTTATAAGATATTGTATTTATAAGATATTGTATTTATAAGATAATACATATATACACCTTATTACGATAATATAATCATAACCACTAAACATTTTCGTTCTGCTACACAATATACCCCACCTTAAAGCCATGTTTTCCTCTCCACCATCCAGTGTCTTCCTTTGGAGGCATGTCAATGACCGAAACTATGTCTCCAACCTGAATCCCGAAAAGGGACACGATGTGCTAAGTGACAAAAAGTTGAACGGCAGTAGAAGACTTGAAAATGTTTTGAAAAGAAAGAGTCACCTCGAAAGAGAGCTCATCGGCAGCCTGGGCAATGTAGCGCTTTATGACGTGAGCAGCAGCGACAGCTGGAACATTAATGGAGGACTCATCGTGGACCAGCAGGCGGTTTCCTTTATTATCAATCTGAGTGAGACAAAAGGGGGGAAGAGACACAGACAGATGGATAAGAAGAATATGCATTACATCAATGAATTCTGTTGAGCAGGAACAGATATCAATAGGCGGTCTAACCTATTGTTGTTGTGGCTGAATTCTGACAAATTGACGAAAAATTGGATCTGGACCAAAACTGGATGTTTTCTGTGAGACCGTGAACAGCGGTGCCACCGGCACAGATCCTGAGCTTGGGCTACTGTCTGTGTGGAGTTGCTTAACATGTTCTTGCTGTGTTCTTTTAAGTTTCCTCCCTTTTGGGTTTTCCAAAAACACGCAGGTATGCAGACTGGCTACTCTGAATGACCCGAAGGTGTGAATGAGTATAAAATGTGTGTGCACGTGTGTATGCATGGTGCCATATGATGGACTCCTAACCCATCTGAGGAGAAAGGCCTCCTGCCTTCCCAAGCTAGGCTCCGGTCCACCACGACCCTGACCAGGATAAATCGGTTAGTGAAGATGAGTGAATGAAAATACATCACAGCATTGCTGCACTTCTGTAAAACGAATGCTAATCTATACACCCTGATACCCCGTGGCCACCGGTTAACGTGATGTTTAATGACTTTTGCGTTAAACTTAGTGTCGATTGTATTTGTAATGTACCGGTACATGTTCTACTGGCATGTTGGTTTTATGTTGGTTTTATGTTCCGTCGTTTGTTTTGTGTGGGTTTGGTCAACTCTGCCTCTTTTCCCTCATCAAGCCAGTTCTGTGGCTAACGACCAAGCCTCTGTTTGTGCTACAAGTGTGAGCTGGCCAGTAAAAGAGCAAGTGCTTTGTTTTTACAGTACTTCCTGGTGAAGCTGCTTCCGCAGAGGCACTATAATACATTAAATACAAATATATTTCCCCAAAATAATGCAGAAATTGCTTTATTACCTTTCTAAATTGGCCTCGAACTAGCAAAGCAAAGATTAGCAAAGATCACTTGAGGTAGATAAGAAGTCAGTTTCACAAATGCAGGTGTAAAGATGGCTATAGGCTACTGTATATCTATATCGAGATGGATATAGATTTTATGGTCATATTTACTGCTTTTACATTTTATTTAATACATATTTAATACATAATACAAATTAGTTTGAACTTTACTTGTGACTGAGACACCTACAAAAGGGAAACATATTTTAATTCAGAAAAACCTCGTTTTCAGAACTTTATATAGTAGAAAAATGTCATGATTTCACCATGTGAAGAATTTTTCCAGGCTGCCACACATATTTAATAAGAACGTAGGAATGAACATTCCCTTGTAAATTGTAATCCTGAATTCAAAAGCAGTTCACAGTAGTTCAAATGAACAAATGCCAGGTATTTCTAGCTCTAACCATTAAAGGCTGCTCAACAAAGGAGCACTTGGACAAGTTTCCATTGCGTGCTCTCAGTATGGCGACTAATCTTACTGAAGGACCTTGGAGGGTTCTCACACACTTACAATATACACCATTTTCTGTCAAGTTCATGCAACTCTGTAGAAACCATCAAAACACTTTCATAGCAAAATGTCCCATGTACTTTTGTCAAATCACTCAATAAGTCATTCTGAAGACAATATATATTTCTGCCAAACACTGCTGTCTGAATCGAGTCACACCACACAATAGTCTGGCAGATGCAGTACGTTAGTGAAATCCGAGTTTATTCAGGTACGGAGGTGCTTTGTACCCGTCAACTGACTGATGTTACATGAGATGGGTGTGAGCACTTGCTTTATCTCGTTAACAAAAAGCACATCTGTAACGCTGTACTGGGTAAGAAAAGGATTAATGGAAGAGTGAAATTGACTGAGCCACTGGTGCATACTTTACCTCCATCCATGTCAGGGCAGGCCCACAGTTTATCTTGTTGTCAGCGATGGTTGAGAGTCGGGAAAGATAGGCAGTAAGCATCTGGGAAAGTGGCTGAGAAAGCAAGAAGAAAGACTGATGAATAGGGGAAGTAATAAACCTCTGAATTCCACAAAAAGCTGACCTGCTCTACATCCTAACGTATCAGTCACTTAACCCTCACTCCATTACAGAACTGGTCTTTTTTCCCTTCCCATAAGAGTTCTCTCATTTGATGGGGTGTTTCGAGGACAGGGTTTTAAGTTCATTTGCTTGTCTGTGTTTATGCAAGTTTCAGAACAGTGAGAAGAAAACAGAACCCGTTTTTGCTGTGCACTATGTGACAGCATGAAAGAGACTGAGGATATGATTTGCTCAAACAAATAATACGGAAACATACTGTAGATCGACCTGCATAATGAACTACGAAACAAACTATATAGTGAATTACATATTGCATAGGAGTTATATACGAAACAGTACAATCAGCACTACAAACAGTACTGATTTTCTCCAGTCAAAAAGACTAACATTGTAAGGACAAATATAGCACCCTATGCCTATAAGTAACTAATAAGATTAATAATAATAATAATAAATCACAACAGTTTGGCAACAATTAATGGTTTTTATTTATAGTTGCATTTATGTTGTAGATCGTCTGTGAGACAAGTAACCTCTTGTTACCACTTACATTAAAAAAAACTATCAACAGACGTTACCTCACCTCTCTATTTTCTCTCTCTCTCTCTAGAAGTTAATGAGACCAAAAAAACACAGCTTGTCATGCTACCAAGAAACCAGACAGTTCAAGGTCCTCTGCCCTGAAAGCCTTTGCTGTGTCAGAAAACATACTGACAGTTACAAAGCGCTGACACTGGAGACTCCTTCCATACATGCTGAATAAACATCACCCCAAAGAAAGCTTCACCATATTAATGACTATTCATTCTATTTGATAAATAACAGGATGTTTTATTCTGTTGGTTATTAGCCTTAAATTATGTCTTAATAAATCCCTGACTATTCACAGCTGCAAGGACAGAAGTAATAACAGGAAGTAACTTGCTTGGCGGACATTCCAACAACATTAAAAGTAACTATTAACTGATTTAAAAAAAAAAAAAAAAAAAGTATGACGTTCTTCAATTAATAAAAAAATGCTATAAGCATTCCACCCCATCGCTGATTATTTCCCTTGCGGTTTTACTCCTTAAATAATAAAACAGCTTTACCGGCCGTTTAATAGTTTCAGTCAGCTAATTTCCTTTTGTGCTAAAATATAGAAATAGATAGAAAGATAAAGCATATAGAAAGAAATGTAACAAAAAAAGGCCGAGAAAGGGGACAAAAAGACAAGTTGCCTATTTAAAGACTATTGATATTGATAGATAAGTACTATTAGACTTAATCCTACAGAAAACAAAAGTCATGACAATAAACAATATCAAGTAGGGCACACCTCTGATTTGGCTTTCAGGTTTTCAAATCGTGGAAGCTCCGTGAGCCGAGAAAACCTTCTGTCATATATACAGAGATGGAGGTGCTTGTCGAGCACGCGGAAGTCTTCATATGACCGCTTCACAATCCACTTCTTCCCCTGGCACACAGAGAAAGGAATATTACAAAGGAGCTTTGAACTGATCGCAGCCTTCAGAACAAACAGCAGAGATCATAGCATTTAAAAGGCTCTGCGCAAAAAGCCTGTAACAATTAAACCACGTAATCTACCGAGTCGATTACAAAAGTTCATTGATGTGGATTTTTAATAGTTAAGGCATGCTTTACAAAAACGAGCTTTAATATAAGAACGCACAAGCTTCTACTTCAGGGTAGAAAGTAATACTCTACTGAAACCACTGGGAGCAGTATTTCTTTTGGCCACATAATGCCGTGCACAGGGCTGTTTGCAGTCGGTTAAACTTTCCCAAATATACAGAAACGAGCCATTTAAACAGGGCTAAACATGGGCTTAGGGGCACTGTCAAGCTGGAACATGTTTTGGCCTCTTAGGTCTGGGTAAGGGGAATTTATTATGCTACAGCATACAAAGACATTCTTGTACAATTGTATGCTTCCAACTTTGTGGCAATAGTTCAGTAGTGATGGTCAAGTGTCCAGAAACTTTTGGCCAGATAGTGTTTGACTGAGAAGATTGAGAACTCCTCATCTAAGCAAGCGAAGAGAGAAGAAAGAGAAAGTATGGGACATAGCAAAGCTTCTGTGATTAGATGCATTTTTTTTTTTTTTTCTTTATGTCTGGTCTTTCTGGCACTTTTAATACATCAGAGATCTTTCTCTAGCTAGTCCAATCCATCATGCAGTGGATGGAAATGTCATATTTGTGTCCATCTGAATGACTTGTTGTTTAGTAGCCATACTTGCCTTTTGACTTGCTATGACAGTGTTTGATAGCAGGTTATGCTAAGCAGATGTAGACAGTGCTAGTGGCCATAACAGGGCTAACAGGTTACTGTCTGTTTACCAGATATTAAGGTTGTGGAAATATGCACATGGAAATCCTTTATTTGGAAAGGTAATATTAGTAGGACCTGCAAAGGGGCCCGTTGTGTCAAAGCTCTACCACTGACATTTATTTACAGGCCTGCTTGTTTTTGAGTTATTGAGGTTTAAGTTAAACCTGTTCAATTCAAGTGGCAGGCCAAATAGACTAATGATTAGAAGAACTCAATATTAAATATGATTGAACTTTGCAAACAAGTGATGGCTTGTGCAATATTGACTTTTTTTTCCTGCTCATGATTTTCCATTTAAAAAAAAAAAAATCATGCTAAATCATCCAGTAGCTTATGCTAATCAAGCAATAGCTTAAATAAAGACGAGAATTTCCACCATTTCAGGTCTAAGAAGATTTCGCGAGGGTGTAATATTATCAGCTGTGCAGTAAACAGTTAAAAAAAAAACCATAACAGTACATTTTCTATATAATCCTTTTACAAATTGGTTGTCAAATGTCCACATGGCCAATGTTTCTCTGTTGCTCACAGGAGAGCAAAAAAAAAAAAACAGTATTTAATCACATTCGAATTTTCATTACCATTAACCTTATTTGTAAAGTGTAAGATCTGACCCTTCGATGTAAGCCTATTTAATTTAATTTTCATCTGATTTTCGGACTAAATATTTTGGTGGCATTTGTAATAAATATAGTTAACTGACGTTAACGATACATTTGTCTAATGTTAGCTACGCCGAACATACATCGATAGACTTTATTTCATACTAACGAGCTCAAAACATTCTCCATTTACCTTTGATGCAAATCCCCCCATCACTTAGGCCCTTGGGCAAGGCTCTTAACCCCTCACCTGCTAAGGTGCATCCTGTCTCAGTTGTAAGCCACTCTGTATAAACGCATCAGCCAAATGTGTACAATGTAAATGTAACCATGGTCTTAGATTATAACAAGTCAGGCTGAACATAGAAAAAGGGGGTTTCGCACTGAGACAAGATTCAGCTAAACTACTGAAAGGGGAATAGGAATCAAAAGAATGAATTCTTTCTGGAATAAATAAATAAATAAATGAGGAAATCGTATTACTAAACAGCGGTCACACTGTGATTTGTGCTTTTTCTGTTGCTCACTGAGCTTCATCTGTCCGCCTGCACATCTTGTGAGATCTCAGTATCGATGGCACAAATCGCACTTATCTACGAACGATGACACCAAGAAAGCAATGGCAATACCTGAAGTACACTAGATGGAAACCCTAGTTGGAAGCACACAATTGTATAAGATATATTTCTATGCTGTAGCATTACAATTTCACTCGCATATGGGCGCGATGATCGGGCGTCCACAAACCTTTGGCCGTACAGTGTATTAAAACTGATGAGGTTTTTCCACTTAATCCTTAAAAAGCTAAATGCCTTAAAGCTCCTGCTAAGCAAAACTGGCTATGTCAGTTGACATTATTATTACATAATGGAAGTGGTTCGATAGGTTTGCAACGGTTTAGTGAAAGTAGTAAATTATGTGAAATGTTAACTTAAGAGTTTAATATGGCGCGTAATGTTAAGCCTGCTTTTAAGGATTTGGTACCGTTTAGATACTAAGAGATAAAAACGATCCGGTCAAAGCCAAAAAATAGTCAAGATTATAGATATAACCATTTGCTACTCTACACCACAAATCATTTCTTTTGCTGAATTTACAATTTAATTTAATTGAAGTGAATACAGATGAAAGGACCATTTGTGCATGAAGGGACTGACTCTTACAGGGGCTTGCTTTACAGTCAATAAGCTGAATGTCTAAATCCGGCTGAACATGGTCCATCTAGATTTCACACTACTGAGAGATGTGCACCACACAGCACGCTGGAGTGTATTCCTCCTGCTTATACTCATCATGCCCTCAATACATGTCATTCCAGCAGTACGAAGTGTAACGCACTTTACTGCTCTTGTGCAGGAAACTAAGCCTTTTGTATGGAGAGCATATTTGTTTAACCTGCAGCTATTCATTCTTACTGTATTCCGTAGGTGTAGTCTCTTTATAAAATCAGGCCAAAAGAAGAGGAAAAATACCAAGTGTACTACATGTGGCTGTTTTGCCTTTTTGATCTAAGCTTGCAGTTCTTTTTATAACTTCCCCTTCTTTTTTTTTTACCATAATAACAAAGCTTGACTTTCCCCACTGTTGCCATAACAAGCTAATGGGATTTCGTCTTTTAGAACTCCACACAGCTCACACACACACACATCTCAAAAGCACACAGTCATACCTGGCAACAGATCTGGACACGATACACCAGTTCCCTGGTGTTGAGGCCGCTGCGCGTCTGATCGTTCTCGTCACAGGTCAGAGTTAGCTGGAGACAGACAGAAAGAGAGAGGAATGATTAAGAGGCAGCCTACGAGGCGGAGCTAAGCGCAGGAAGGGCCATGTCAGCAAAGTTCACTGTTGAAAAGCTAATGAGAGACAAGTAGGGATGAATTTTATGACTATGAAATTAGTAAAGAGCATCCAGACCCCCTGACCTAGATGCCTGGATACCTGGAAATGATTATATATTCAGAAAAAATGTTTTTTTTTTTTTTTTTTTTAGTAAACACCTACACCATAACACTTTTACTTGTCTTGTTCTCTTCATCCGTATGAAAACCAATCACGGCTGTCTTTCTAATGCTGTACTGTATCAGTCCGGAAAATCAACGAATAGAGACATCTGGTACTCCTAAGCACTGCAAAGAGAGTAGAGAGCTATAATGAACTATATCAACAGAACACTGAAATATTAAAGTACGGCTTATTTATAGCAAAACTAATGCAAGCGCACAAGAGACTAAATGACCTGGTCGAGCAGTGCACTGAATGTGAAATGATAAGACATCCGATTGTTTAAAGAGTACTTGTAGAACATCGTATATTAATTCGCTATCTGTGTCACACATATACAGTCCCAGTAAAGGGCTAAGGAACATCATTAAATAAATACCAATGCAAGCTGACAATGTAATACACATGATTTCTGTAATCAAGTACGCTCATAACTGTTACAGCATTTCAGCATTCTGTCAAAACATTGCTAGGAAAAGCACCATGTTAAGCCAAACAGAACACCACAACATCTCTGCATGAAGCTACATATTACCTCACTACTAATCACACCAGCATGTACTTCTACTCTTTAATAAACATCCACCAAAAAGAGAGAGAGGAAAAAAAAGAGTCACTCCTCACCACACTGTAACCTTCCCTGCTTCATCAGGCCAGCCTGCGCCACACTGACGCATGCTTTAGGTGGACACCGCCTAACACACACACACACACACACAGGCAACCTGTCACGCTGCATACAGACCCCTCCATCCATCAGTCAAGGCTCATCAAAAATCCAGATTCAGATGAGTCTAAAGAGCACCACATTTCTACCAAGAGCATCTCCAACAAGCTACTACTGCAGCAGAAGGGATGTGGATGCTGCCGCGTCCACTTACAACTGGGAAAGGAGGACAGATCCAATCCTCGCTCCCGCATTTGGATGGAAGCCCTGCCCCTGAGGTGATGTGGGACTGACGAGGGCTCAGATGGAACAGCGTGCACAGAGTGGAGCAGCACTGAGAGCTGCATTTGAGAGCTCTCTCTCTCTCTCTCTCTCTCTCACTAAATTAGATGATAAAGGGAGGGATAAAATCTAGTATCAATCAGTAGCTCAACAATGAAACTATTACAGCCGAGTAATGCATTACACTCTGAGGTCTCATCGATGACATAATAAGAATAAGATGTGGGGCAAACTATTACACACGCACTGAAATGCTTCAAGTCTGTAATACTTTACTAGCGTCATGCCAAATATGGCAGTCCTTTTGTTCAAACCAGAAACGCTCAAATTACAGTTCTGTCCTTGTGTGTAATCTGTACTTTGGACAATGTGTGTTTAGTCAATCTACTTTTAGTTTCTCCTCCAAAGGCATTTTGGAGGGGAAAAAAACAAAAAAAACTGATGCATTAAACAATCCACCTCGTTCGCGTTCGTTACACCCGCGGCTTGTTTCACGTCACTGCTGAAGACGTGTTACAGATCCGAAACATGGATCTACGGTCTGGGCTAGAAGGAAATCAGGCCCAGCTTCGCTTCTTCCAACCACTGCTGGTGCTGTTCTGCGAAGAAAAGTCCAAAAATAAAATCAACCTTAAAACACGTGTTAACAGAAAATAATCTAATGTGGATGCCAAGAAAAGAAGCTTCATCTGTGCTAGCCTATTTCGACCAGCCGTCCCCGCAGGCAGGGCACAGAGACAGCAGAAACACCTCTGAGAATATCAGACACAAAGCAGAGTCTATTCTCTAAATGTCACACAGATGACACTCCACCTATTAATTACATTTTTTTTTTTAAATAATATCCTAAAAACTATTAAAATAAAGATGGTGCAACTGCTTTGTATTGCAGCATAGAAACTTGACCAAACTCAGGTACTGCAATGAATGTTGTTCATGTCATACAACTCAACAACGGATTAAAATTCCTCCTGTGCAGTACAATGCAGCATGAGCCTTTTGCTGTTGAGGAGACACTAATCCCCAAAGAAATTCTTCAAGCTACCCAAAATTTATACAGATCATTCTTTTTTTCCCTCTCCATTGTCTCCTGTATTGCCACGGAATCTGATCTGCTCACCACTGAGATCAGTATCTTCTCAAGAGGGGGTAAAGCTCGCTGACAGACTCGCAGTAGGCTTCTAGGTTTCATGAGAGCAAGATAGCATTTGGTCTATGAGATCAATAATTGATCGGGTTTTTGTAGGATCTTTCCCGATGAGAACATGACCCAGATAATGGGCTCGTGAAAGCCTTTCCCTTTCTTTCCTCAAGGATGAACACGGAACACGAAAACGCAGTGCCAGTCATGATTTTCAGATAATAACCCAATGCAAAATGCTTCATTTGAATCATTTTTTTTTTTCCTATGATAACACACAAATACTAGTGCCAAGATCACACGCTGAAAGCAAAGACATCTGAGGAAAAATCCGATTGCATGTCCACTCTACTCTCCGAGCCCCAGGAAAGCTTTGGTTTCAGTTGCTCACCGATTTAAAAAAAAAAAAAAAAAAAAAAAAAAACAGTGCTGAGTGAGGGTCTGAGGATTATGGCTTTAAGATTTATGTCTGGGTCAATGAGAGTTAATCTCAGCCTGGAGCATTAACTGGAACTGGGAAATGAGAAATCTCGAATCAGTGAGAAATCAGAACTCCACGCTTACATTGCTGCTTTTAGACAGCTTCCTCTCTCTCCAAGGGCAAAAAGGGATGGTGTCATCTCCTCTGTAAACTTGATCTGAAATATGTGGGACATCCACACTGCCTCTGAGAATGCAGCAAAGATCTCTTTGGATAGAGGCTAACTGAGACTGCAGCGTGGACTGGTTCGTCCAGCATGTCCCTCTCTTTTGTTTTTTAATATTAACACAACGTGTATTCATTAGTTATGTTTTGGACAACAGGCCTCATTTATCTAGCTAGATACGAAGGGATTTGTGTGTCAATTGTTCATAGGAGCATTCCGGCAAGAAATTTGGTATTCATGAAAGTCTCATAATTTCGAAAAAAACGGTTGTATCCTGCTCATGTTCCTGCGTTTGTGTAAAATTTACGCATAAGAAGCCTAACGGAAAACTCAATTGATCGTGTTCGAATCATAGAATCTGCATGGATTACTACACTTTCATATACGGAATATACTGTCAATTTTACATTTTTATTGTTTACAGCAGTTAGCAGACGCCCGAATCCAGAGCGTGCTTTGGAGACTCCAGCAAAAACACATCCTCACGCTAGTTTCACTAGGCCAGGGACTAAGAACACCATAGAGAAAATTTTGTAAAATCCTGTCATATTATATTATTGGAATTAATTAAAGAGTAAACAAGCAAGCCAAAATAAACACCTACATTAAGACAGATAAAACCATTCATTCAATTACGACAAAATAAATGCCACGTTATGGATGGCAGGAGGACAGGCTGGTCCAAATGCCGCAGCTTTCAGAAGAGCAGGATTTTTTTCGGAAGGTGAAAGCTAGTCAATAAATCGGTTCTGTTTGCCACAGCATCGTCTTCTAACTTTGTGCAACACCTGTTTAATAGAAGGGATTTGTTTATAATCGCTCTATCCGTTGCACCCAGATGAGGACGGGTTCCCTATTGAGCCTGGTTCCTCTCAAGGTTTCTTCCTCATATCGTCTCAGGGAGTTTTTCCTTGCCACCGTCGCCTCTGGCTTGCTCATTAGGGATACAGTCACATATTTACAATATATTTTTTCAATCCATTTATTTCTGTAAAGCTGCTTTGTGACAATGTCCATTGTCAATACAAATAAAATTGAATTGAATTGAATTGAAAAGACACTTAAAACCATTTTAGAATAGCAGTTTTCCTGTGTTTTCCTGTGCTTACTGTTCATGATCACCTTGGAAAACTTTCATTACCCATTATCATTAACCATTATCCATTATCCTTATCAATATTATTATGAACTAAGAAAACCAGCTACTCTTGTGCAAGCATTTTACTGCTGACACTTTCATTAAACCAGAGAACCAATCAAAAAGCAGCTATGGGATTTTAATGTACAACAGTCTGTAGATAATTTACACAGAAATTACCCCCCCGTGTTGATGAGAGAGGTCAGGGGGGAATGGCCAGACCGGTTAGAGCTGATAGGAAGGCTGCAGTAACTCAAATAATGACTCTTTATAACTGTGGTGAGCAGAAAAATCTCTCAGAATGCAAAATGTGCCGAATCTTGAGGCGGATGAGCTATAACAGAAGAAGACCACATCAGGTTCCACTCCTGTCTGCCAAGAACAAGAGCCTGAACCCACAGTTGGCAGAGGCTCACTGAAAATATACAGCTGAATATAAAATTCAGCCATATATCAGCTGTATAAAATATACAGGGGGAAAAAAAAACAGATGTGGTCTGTATCTGATGCAGAAAAGCTAGTTCATGCATTCATGACCTCCAGACTGGACTACTGTAATGTATTGCTAGGTGGTTGTCCTGCATCTTCAATAAACAAGCTACAGTTAGTCCAGAATGCAGCAGCCAGAGTTCTTACTA
>CM075016.1:7229863-7275786 GCA_037576675.1 Pangasius sanitwongsei | reverse complement strand
CCATTGTGGTGGTGTATAGAGCCAAAAATGTTAGAATTGTGTCGATGTCCCAATATTTATGGACCTGACTGTATGCAATCAAACAGGCTGGATTATGTCCTTCATATGAACCCAATAGCACACCTTGTCCTTTCTGTGTATTTGCCTTGAAAGTCACTTTGGAAACAATGGCTGTGTGCACAAATTAGTACAATCAAAGGGCAGGTATTAAATTTGCAGATGTCTGCTTCAGCCAGTGAAAAACAAAATTATACCATTTAGTAAGTTTTAATAATTAGAAAGTTTACCAATATTACACTCTGGGGCAAAAAATGGGCAATTTTTTTTTTTGGATGCTGAAAGTTTGGATGCTGATTACATCAAGTCCTGACAACTATGCTGCAGGGAGATTCTCTTTTTTAAACAGAGATTCTCCCTGCTGTAGTTCTGTGTTTTGTTTTATGTAGCACTATGGTCCCGGAGGAACGCTGTTTCGTTTCACTGTGTACTAACTAGCTGTATTGACTTGACTTGAGATGTTAGTGTCCAGGCCCTATTGTGGGGCCCTATTATGCACATAATTACATAAATTATGGCATAAAACCACAAAATACTTAGCTGAGGACACTCAGCTCAGCAGTAATGAAAATGACTTGGCTTGGTACTCTACTACTGGTTTAAAAAACTGCACTAGTGAGCAGAACATGGCACTGCAACATGCAGAAGTAGGGCAGGGGGCAGTCATGGCCTAAGAGAGTAGGACTTGTAACCCGAAGGTGAACCTGAAGGTGGTGGGATCGAGTCTCAGGCCCGGCAGGGATTGTAGGTGGGGGGAGTGAATGACCAGCGCTCTCTTCCACCCTCAATACCATGACTGAGGTGAGACCCTTGAGCACCGCACCGAACCCCCGACTGCTCCCCGGGCGCCGCAGCAAAAAGGCTGCCCACTGCTCCGGGTGTGTGTTCATGGGGTGTGTGTGTGTTCACTACTGTGTGTGTACACTTGGATGGGTTAAATGCAGAGCCGAGTATGGGTCACCATACTTGGCCACACTTCACTTCACTTGAAATGACATGACTTGAAAATGACTGTGACCACTAGTTACGCATGTAATCGCCAGGCTGCGGGGATTAACATCTTCTTGTTTATGTCTGAAAACAAAGTCACCTCGTGACCGTATGACATATTATTTACAATAAAATACCACCACGAACAGCTATCTGTCCTTGGGACCTTCATTATGTGTTCCCACCAGGTTGGTGCTGGTTCCGAGTAACAGTAAACACTGGAGGTTAGTTGTTGCTCATAGAACCACAGTTACCTCCTAACCACAAGGGAGTGATGTTTAACATATGCATAACTTATACCTTTACCATAGGGTCTTCAAATATGACCGTCATACTTATCCCACTAGAACGGGTTATGTTGTGCATGGTGATGCCCAGGTAGCTTCAGTGTGGCTTTCCTGGAGCGTCATGATTCTAATTACTGCCCATGAGTAGGAGATGCTCCTCATGGAATGGCACATCATGTTTGTAGGATGTGGTAATGACCCATCATCCAGTGGCCCGATCGCTCCTTAGAAAAGGGAGTATGCCATATCTTGGCACTGTGAGAGATGAATAACGCCTAGTGCAGTTCATATAGAACTGTAAGGCACATACTAAACACATGAGGTAACTTTCTGCAGATTGACCTTCGAAGACCACTGTGAGGTCAAAAGCCTAGCTCATAAACTGGGATAAATATACTTACGCAGGAACCCTCTTATGGGCCATAAGGTCGTTCTGGAACCATCTGGTCATTATTGTATGCAGGGCAAGCTTATCATGGAGGCATGCAGCTCCCCCACCCCTTTAATGAGGGAAACGTCAGCAAAAGGGCTACCTACAGTGATGCTAATTTCAGACCTACTGTTTGGTAGGTTGTTTGGTGCAACTAAAGAGAACCACATTCGACAGTGATTCGACTTGCCATTAGCCAAGAGGTCCATCTGTGACTGGCCAAATTCTCCAGATTTGCTGCACCACCTCTGGGCACAAGTGCTACTCTCCTGGGCATTGACAGCATATCTGCTGCACACTGACCTAGTACATAAGTCACCGGGCGAGGGTCACAGTGCTTATGTGGTACTTGTGAAGGGTACAGGATTGGGAAAATCAGAGCCTACGGCTCAACACAAAAAAAATAACACAAAATGGCCCTGTCATTTGGCTGAACTTGAAACAGTTAAATATTTCCTTGCGAATATTAAATATATCCAGCTCTGACCCTCAATATTCACTTCTCTGAACCAAAACCTCAATATTCACTTTTCTAAACATAAGCCTCAATATTCAGTTTTCTTGAACATAAACCTCAACATTCACTTTTCTGTACTTGAACCTCAGTATTCACTTCTCTGAACCTTGAACCATTAAATTATTTAGACCGAGCAGTACGACGCCATTCTGCTGGCTGGCACAGAACTATGTCCGCACATGGAGTGAGGCAATCGGAGGGCTTATGAAGAGGCGCGGCCAGATGCTGCACGTTTACGCTGATTACCTGCATGAGAGTGCCACGTTATAAAAGCCCGTGCAGGTGGCTGCAGATTTGCCTGAGAAGGCACCTGCAGCGTTACAGAATGCCTGTCCTCAAATGCAAACCTAAAAAAACATCTGACAAGGATGAAGCAATGCCTAGACATAAAAGAATATATCTCCACTGTACTGTCAACACACCCAAAAGCATTCATGTGTATCCACCCCAGAAGCCATAGATGAACAGTGAGGTCTGCACGTAGCTCAGGGCATGCAATGCAGCCTTCAATTCGGGCAACACCAGCTGCCAGGGCGGATGTCAAGAGGGGCATCAGAACTGCCAAAAGGAACTACAACCAGTGAGTCGAAGTTGATTTTAACAACGAAACTGACTACCATTGTATATGGCAAGCAACAAAAGCACAGCATCCCCTAATATAATCTCACCCGGGCAGACGAAATTAAAACATTGTTTGCCGGATTTGATAACTGCACTATAGACTCTATCCCCTGTAAACAGCATGCTACTCATTTTCAAAACACAGGAGGTGAGGCAGGTCCTGCAAGGTGTCAACACAAGAAAAGTGGCAGGACGATGGTGTCCTGGCATGGGTGCTCAAAGCCTGTGCAGATCAGCTGACAGGGGTCATCACTAACATATTTAATCACTCTCTGTCTCAAGCTGTGGTCCCCTCAAGCCTTAAGTATGCAATCATTGTCCCCGTACTAATAAAAAAAACAGCTGTAATGAGCCCGAATGATTTGTGTTCTTTTTTGCAATGAACACCATCATCACAAATTGCTTAGAAAGACTGGTTATAGCCCACATTAAGATCACATTAAAAACAACATGGTTCTCAACACCAAAAAGAAAGAGAAAACTTGGCTACAGGAAAACTTGGAATACAGACCACATACCAGTGCAAGTTGGTGAAAATAGTGTCCAGTGTTAAATTCCAGTGTGTCAGTATCACTGATGACCTATCCTGGTCAATCAACATGTCCTCTGTAGTACAGAAGGCAAAGTAGCATCACCACAGTGTAAGTAGGGGCAATTGGATGCCTGTTAGGAGTCTGAAAACATAACTCTGTGTGTCTCGGTTTCATAAGAGGCAGACAGAACTTATGTAAATGCCTAGCTGCCAAGCCAGGTTGTGGCACTATATATGGCCAGTCCATTCGGCTGTTCTGGTTTCGGGAAAGTAGGATAGAGTTGATTGTACATGTATGGCACATCATTCTGCATCCTGGCCTAGGTGTTCCATTGCTGGGAGTGAAGTTTTTGATAAACTCTATCACTCAGGAGTCGACAGCTGCATATTGGAATGTTTGCTCCAATGAAGGCAGCAAAAATGCTAGTGAATTGCCTGTACGCACCATGCACGAGACCTCACCAAAAGTCGTCAGTGTGTCTGCAGTTAGTTCATCATATGTCTGATCATAGTACTTTGTCTGGTGAAGCCACCAGATATGCACTCTAAGTATATATGTTAGGCATGCGGCCCAGGCTGAGCTAGTCATATTCGATCATGTTATTTATGGTGTGTGCCACAGAGCTCGGGTGCGGTGCAGCAGCCTTACACTCAGGCCAAGTGAAGTCCTTGTGTCCAGAGTTGTGCAGAACACCACAATTGATGCAAAGAGCTGCCTCCCGTCCAATTGGGGCCACTGCCCATTTCAGGGTGGCTGTCCTACACTGGCTGGAGCCTGCCAGCAGTGCATGTGAGCTGGTGAAGACTAAATCAGATTCACTTCTGCATACTGCTGAAACTGGAGTTGAACACTTGTGGTTCTTAGACAAAACTTAAAGAGCATAAATCAGTATAAAAAAAAGTATAAATCATTCAGTATGGCATCACTCAGAGTTGAAGCTGTGTGTATAATGGAAGCAAGCTAACCACAAAGTAAAGCTAACCATGTTATGCATGGAAAGCCCACCACTGTATTAGTATGGAGTCGCAGGCCCACTACTCATATTATGTCAAAGGGTGTGAAAGCTGAATTAGCAATCCAGTTAACTAAGTAGGCTAGCTACGAGGAGCCTAATGGAAGCTACTCTTCAGCATAGAAGTGCTCAAAAGCCAAGAGTAGAAATGCCTCATACCAGTAGGTGGTGGTCATGCCCCAATATGTTATTTATCAACCTCCATAAAATTAGAAAAGAAGAACCTTAGCCACAGGGCCACTGGTCAAGAGACTGTGGGCAATATGGAATTGAGTGCTGGAGGAGGCGGGCTCAGAACAGATATGGGAAATGGAGGGAGACCCAGCCAATGTATGCATGTTAGCAGAATCCAGCTTACTTCACAAGCTTAGTGATGTAGTATATGGTGATGAAAAAACACTCGACCATGTTAGAGGCAGGTTCATCAGAAGCTAGTCAGAAGCGAGATAAAAAGAAAAAGTAAGTCAAGGTAAACTGCTCAGTGGAGAGCAAAAATGGTCAAATGGTGGCCAAAGCAAATAAAAAACTCAGCAGACCGAAGAAAATCCCACTCAGCAATGGACTGAGAGGTGAGTGCTGCACAAAGCCACAAAACCAGTTTGTAGCTAACTTGAAGAAAAAGAGAAATTGATAACAGTCTATCTTATTATATTGTACTGTATATCATATGGTATTTTATAGCAAATACTATATCACACCGTCAGCATGTGACTTTGTGTTAAGGTCTCAACATGTGTGCACACATCCACAAGAAGGTGCTAAACACTGCCTTCCACTGGCTAGGAATGGTGAATACAACTATTTTTTTATACACCAAAAAAACGGCAAAAGGTCAAAGGCACCAGCAGAGTTCCTAGAGACTGAGCAAATTTCAAGGCAATTTGCTTGCATTTATTAAGAATTGGCAATCAGTTTGCCACATTAGCAATGAGAGAAAATGCTATTTTTGTGGCAGTCTGCAAAAAGCCACCAGAAGTCTCTAAAACTGAATTCTGGAAAACGGCAAAAAAGACTGGGTTTCAACCAAACTTTAGTTTTTCTGCCAGTAATATACTTTGACATATCTATTTTAAGAAAACATAAATATATTTTATGAAATCCTTGTGGAAATGTTCTTATTTTTGAACATTGCCTTGCATCTGCCTGCAAAGAACATGTCAGATAAGGAGCCAGTTTTAAAAAAAAAATGCTGCAGTAAAAACAGTCATTCTGCCTAAAGAGGTCTAAAAGCTCGGTAGATAAGAGTGATTTCCTCAAGATTTGGTCAGGTATTTAGATAGTTACACTATTCCTTTTGTGATCTGATGCTAGCTGTCAAAATGCCTGTGATGCACCTGATATGTCACATCATCATCAAAACAGAGAAGAACACTTGTACACTCTGTACAGATGGCAGCAGAGGAAATTTAAAAAATGTAAAATATAAAAAATTAAATACATAAAAAATGGATGTTATTAAACGGTAAAATCACATGAACGTTGCTGTGCTTTGTACCAGTGTCACAAACACTACTACCCAAATCAGATGTAGTCAGCACTGGTTATATGGTGATACATTTCAACTGATAAATGGGGTAGAGGGGCTGACAAATTTAACTGTAAGAATTTAAAAAAAAAAAAAAAAAAGTTTCTTATATAAGAAATGAAATAATGCTGACCTGTTCTTTTCTTGGATGTGGAGTTGTTGTTGTTGTTGGCAGCCACTTTCTTGTTTTTTTTCATACAATGATAAAACAGTGTTTCGAAGCTCTCAGACCCTGCAGGCACTCTCACTACACCTACAGGCTCCCTACAAAACAGGCAGGCAGAGCCAAAATAAGCAGCATTACTTTACACAACCAACAGCGAGAATACCAGTTATCGTAGTAATACATAAGCCAGTGTTACATATAGGAGCAGAGATGCTCTACTTAAATATTTTACTTACTAATCCCACTGAGCAACAGAATATAAAAACATACTTTAGTAGTGATTTAAAGTTAGTTCGCATTTGACAAAATACAGTTTTGCTTTTAGGAAACAACCCCATAATGGTTTACACTCAAATCCAGAATTATTATTTCCTGTGATCAGTAACATATTCATTTGGTTATGGTTATATTCACTTTTCTTGTCATTCACTCTTCAGAGAGTCAGTAAATGAAAATTGGCATCGCAGAATTCATTTGTTTACCTCATTCTATTTAAAAAACTCAAAAGTCTAAAAGTTCCTAGTTACACGCAAATCATTTTTTTCCCAAAAATGCAGCTCCTTTCTGCTTATTTGAGTTTTAATCATACATGCCATCCCACTATCACGACAAGGAGACCATGAAAACTGAAAAGTCCACACGGAAGAGTCAGCCAACAACTCATGGGAATCACAAGGCACAGAAACACAAAGCGTTTATAGAGAGTCTCCCCTGCTGCTGAGGCTGTGGAGAGAGAAAGCGAAAGGCATTAGTAGAGGAGGGGGGAGACATGGCTGACACACTACAGTCCTACAGTCACATCAAGCACAACTCTGGTTAGCATGAACAGAGTGGCTTCACCATGCTGACAGGAGAAAAGATGGCAGGGAGGGGGTAGAATGGCCAATAAACAACAGTCACATGAAGAAAAGAAACCACTGGGACAACAAATGAGACAAGAATTTTAGTTTCGGGATCACCATTACTGATTCGTCGTTGAGGAAGAAAATTTGAAGAAGACATGCATGATAGTTTTGGAAATGGAACAAATGTTTAAAGGGGAAAATGCAAGTCTGTGGCTAAAAAGGCACTTATTTGAAATCCATTCAAACAATATTTTCTTGTTTGGTCAAATTTACACCAAACTAGTTACCTTGCTACAGAAATACTAAAACTATTTCCAAATTGGGTATTTCAAATTTAAAATAAAGTACTTTTTAAAATAAAATACTAAATCTGGCCAACTGATCATTTCTTTATTTCATTAAAAAATAATCAGTGTAATTCCCCTTTAAATGAAAAAAAATGATTTAAGGCCCCACCTGCTAACCTCTCCCCTTTCAGACATGGACTCAACCCTTACCTATTATGGTGTAGAGGACCTGGTCACAACAATGCTGCCCAGATAGCTGAGATCAATCAAAAACAAAGAAGGTAAGACTACCAAACCCTGGAAGGACAAAAAGGTTTTTTTTTAAATCAGCCGTCGCTACTCTAGATGAGGATGGTGAACATTGCAAGAGATGAGTGCAGGCTCATCACTGGCAAGGAAGGCCGCCTAAGAAGGCCACCCTGATGAAGAAAGCGCTGTGTCAGTGGTAGTGGAAGACAGAGAGAGATGAGTGAATGAGCTGGAGAAGATGACATGAGATGGCCAGCCCATAAAAGAGGACAAAAAAGTAAATCTTGAAATCATCAGGAAAGCATTTGAAAATTACTGAACCATTCAACAGGCTACAAAAATGTAATTTCAAAAACCAAGATAGCAAAGTTAAGGCTTACTTCTACAAAGATAACAAAAAACTGATATTGTAGCAGAAGACAGTGTTTTATATATAAGTAAAAATATGATTTTAAATGTGTATTTAACTGAGGCTATTGTTGAATTGTTTTAAAATAAAAACAGCAAAAGCATGAAGGGCACTGCTTTTGCAGACTGGCTGATGAAAACGTGATCTCTGTCATGTTTTTGGAACCGCCAATGGTGCAGTTCACCTACCCTGGTGAGGGCTCTGAGGGCAGCATCTCTTCATCTGTCCTCCTTTGAGATGGCAGTTGACCAAAAGCATCACTGCTCTCCGCCGGGGGTGAGGGGGACTGTGACGGGTAGCTGGCTGCTGCAGTGGCAAAGGCCACATGGGCACCATAGCCCAGGCCAGGCAGGCGGATGGAGCCTGAGCCCAGGGTGGGAGAGGTGGCAGGGGAAGAGGACAGGGACCTCCGGGAGAAGGTGATGTGGCGCATGCTCTCGGGTATCTCCTGTGAGCGTGAGGAGCGAAGGACGCCCGGCCGCGGTGGCGGGCGCACCAGGATGTCGGGCGAGCCTGCTCGGGAGCTAGGAGGTGTCTGGGTGAGGGGTGAGAGGCGTGATGGCTGCAGCACCACCTGCTGCAGGCCCAGATCCAGGCGGCGTGCCGCCCTCGGGCTCAGCCACGGCTCGTCCGAGCTCTCGCTGCGTAGTGTGCTGGGGCTCCCTGCTCGGCCTGGGTAAGGCAACACTGGTACGCCCATCCCGTGGGCAGTGTGTCTCAACTGCCCCACGATCTGGGCCTGTTGCATAGCTGCATGTGTGCCCGCTAGGCCCTGAGAAGGGAGCGCCTCCAGCCGCAGGAACGCCGAGCTGGAGGGGGCGTGGCTACGCGACGGGTACGGTGGCGGCTCGGGCACGTCTCGGCGGAGATGGGGGGGAGGAGGGTGTGGTGGCAAAACGACACAGGCACCCTCCTGACCTAAAAAGGGGAAGTCAGGAGGGCGCCAAGTGTCAGTAGAGCGAGAGGAGGGTGGGCCATGTGCCAGCGGAAGGGTGTGGCCAGAAGCAATGGTGGGATGGTGGAAGGACCCCTCGGTGGGGCACGGTGGTGAGGAGGACATGGCTGAGCTGCGTGGGCTCACATCGGCTGCGTAGAACGGAGGATGCAGCTCCAGCTCGGCGCCACTACCTAGATAGCCATAGAAAGGGCCCGGAGGAAAGACTCTGTGAAAGTGGGACACTCGGCTCTGCCCTGTGGCCTGAAGCCCACTACCCTCCAAGATGCTCGTACCTTCCATAGGCCTGTGGAAGCGAGGGCTGTAGGCTGGGGGCTGCACCATGTAGGACTCCTGGCTTGAGGACACAGGCGAAATCTGGGGCCTGAGCGTGGCCATAACTGGGGGAAGAGGCCCAGGTTCATCATTCTCCTCATCTGACTGTCTGAACTCGGGGTACAGGTCTGACTCCTCCACGAAGGGGAAGCCCTCAATGCGACGTGGCTTCAGTGATGTGTCTGTATCCGATGGCTCCATGACAAAGCGGCCATCCGGGCCGCGGCTGATCAGCTCAATGGGAGTGGTGACCTCAGCCTCATGCTTTGACACGCTGTACTTCTTGCCCGTTATTGCTCGCTTGGTTCGCTTGTACAGTGAGAGCTCCTTCTCCTTCCTTGGGCTTGGCAGCTTCTTGACATAGAGGCCAGGTGTGCCTACACTGGCCAGAGACGGAGGACGGGAGGAAGCAATGCTCTCTGGACTGATTTTCCCAGAGGACAGCCTGTGAATCAGAGCAGACACAGTGCTTATTATTCTGAGGAATGCTGCCTGAAGATTCATTAGGTATTGTATTTTGAGTCTGTCTTATAATAAGTCAAAGCTTTGGAGTGGCTTTTGTTCCAGGAAGACCATAATATAAAAATAGAATATTTTTTATTATTGTTATCACACAAAACAAGTTCACACAATAGGTCACTTTCACCGAGGATGAAACAAAAGACAGTGTCATGGTGTACCATGAGGGGACAACAGAATGGAAACAAGAGACAAAAAGATTGAGTAGCAGTGGGAACAGGGCCAATATATGTGACTGTCATATCTGCTCTATAGCTCTCAAACACAATGGCTTAATAATAATCAATAATTATATACCTCAAGAAAAATCGATGTGTAGGTAAGCGAAGGAGCAGCAGTGTATTCTACTACACCAAAGGGGCTTTAACCAATCTATAGTCAGTCTAAGTCCGCACCACAAAAAAAAGAAAGCATGCAGCTAAGGCAGCGAGGCGCAACCTGCGCCATGTGCTGGGAAAGGGATGCAGGTGCAGGCACTCACTGAGGACTGGTGGATGGGGGCCTGTAGCTGCTCCTGTCTGGCTCTTCCCAGTAGGGCTCAATGCCAGGCAAAGGGGTAAGAGGAGGCCTGCGGTGAGAGACACAATAGAGAGGAGGGGCAAGAGGCGGCCATCAGACCCGACTGGGTTTCCAAACAGTGATGCAAAGATGGATGAAGATGGATGGGAACATGGGACTAGAATTACAAAAACCGCCATGAAATCAGGATGTGATTAAATGCCTTCCTCAATTTGGGCTGGGGGTAAACTGAAGCCGGGGGAAAATTTAAAATGGCGATTAAATGTTTAGGTGGCCATGGCTGCATTAATCAGTTCTCAGAAGCTCATGTATAAGCATCATGATGACAGTTTGTCCTGCGGCCACTGATGATTGATCAGGCTCCAACTCAGCAGACTATGGAGAAGCTGCATGAGATCGCTGGTAATTGCAAATCAATGCATCTTGCTCACCAAAAAGCAGATATAAGTACAGATGCATTTTTAGCAGTCATTCAGTTGGTCACTCAAATCCTCTTCCATGCATCCCTCACAGTAAACAGGGTGGCTGCTAAGGTCAGCCATTTGGTCTACCACTCTGTGCATGCACTTCCTCCTTTATTCTCACTGCCACACACATACACACATACTCTCTTTCTTTCTCCCTCTCTCTTTCTCTCGCTCTCTCTCTCTCATACACAAACACACACACGCACACAAGCACACAGCATTTCAGCATATCTGTTGAACTTCAAAGTATGATGGATGTTACCATGCATCAATACTTACGGAGACTCAATACTTTTCCTGGTGTGAGTTATTGACAATGGAGGATCTAGAGACATGGACAAAACAACAATTACTATAAGTTAAGAAACGCACCAGTTCACAAATGCCATTCCTATAAGATAGTTACAGCATTGAGGTGCATTGAACCACTGTGAGGCACATCGCATTTAAACATATACACCAAATGAAAACCTTTGCTAGCAAATGTTAGGAAGTAGGGTTTCTTTTTCCTCCGCTTGTTTAACCTACATTTCTGCCAGGCAACTATGAATGAAAAACATTTAATTAATTACCACATTTGGCTCAAGATAGTGCCATGAACAGCTGGCACAGCTGGTTACTCTCTTTGACTCCTTTCATTTGTGTTTTTGTGTTTTATGTCTACGCATACAGTACATACCCCCATCTATCTATCCATACATACTATATATATAACTTATATTCTATTTTATTTTTATTTAATTACCTTTTTTATCCCCTGCTTTGTTTCAGTTTATTCTGTGTACTTTGGAGCAATTGCCATGTCAAAATCCTTGTGAATGAAATAATACTTTTCTGACGTACAGTTGTCTGAAACAGGACTCACCTCGCTTGCGCTTGAGCTTGCGGCGGTGCTGCTTGTTGACAAAGCACGCGGCTAGCGTGCTAAAAAGTATGGCGGCAGCTAGGAAGCAAATTGTAGCTACAATCCCAGCCACCACTGGCCTTGCCAGCCCCTCGTCAGAGATCTCTGTGGGAGGGAAGGGGTCTGAGAGAGGAGACACACTGCAGAGCGTGAAATAAGATGGAAGCAGTGCAGCCAACTAGCATGCAGTTATTCACAAAGCAGCCAACAAAGCATCGATGTTGTTTCATTCTAATAATCCACTGGCATTCATTTTGCAACCAGACGTCTACCAACACTACAAAGCATGGGAAAAAAGCGTGCTATCTGTTATGATCAGCAGGGGGCAATGAAGTACCACATGGTTAAAGCTGCTAAAGCTGTGAAATCATGGGGTCTAAAAATAGCTTTTTCAAATTCTTACCTGTGCTTGACACTCCCACTACATTACTGCTTTCACTAATGAGATCATCCATGACTGCCAGGGCACGGAATTCATACCACGAGTCCTAGAAAAGGGACAGACAAATATATTATAACTTTCTCAAAGTGGGTTAACAGGGTATAGGTCAAATATCATAGGGGCCAGAGAAATATCACATGACCACCACTGCTATTACATGACTGAATTAAAATAAAGTGAATTATTATCTCTATTAATAGCTACAAGGCAATTTAGAAGAAGCTGAAAAGCAATACTGGAAAGCAATTTAGTGAATAAAACAAAGCGTTTCAGTCAGTGGCGTAAAGTGGTGAAAAGCCAGGAAAGCTTTGGTTTAAAACTAACAAGGATTTTTTTTTTTTCATGCCTTAGCTGAGCTGATAACAAGGTGTCTAGGTTGGAATAAAACCAGGACAAAAACAAGACTACAGTTAGATGATTTTTTCTGGTATTTGTATGCCAGACACTGCTGTGTAAGGAATAAACACAGATAGAAATGAAGGGTGTGTGAATAGAAAACAGGTGGGACACTGCAAAACCTGCACTATAATTTTGATTCAAAGAATTTAGTGCCATGCCTAATTTGCATGAGGACAATCTAAATATACATTTTGCTTGACATGGCTTCTCGTCTCAAACTTACAACAAAATAAATAGTTCAATGTAATTAAAGAAATGTCCACTGGCTGAGTCAAATTAAGAACTTCAGATACCTTTTTTATTTGTATTATGTCGGGTAAGGAACAAGTCTTCACCTCCAAAAAAAAAAAATCATGCTTCTAAATTGCCTTTACCGGAATGAGGTCTCTAGCCATGATCTCTGTCTCATCTGCTGGAATTAGGTCGTCGAGCACCTCCCACCTCTCTCCCAAGCGAAACTCAACAATGTAACGATCTATGGGTGAAGTGTGGTTGGCTGGAGGAAGCCATGTCAACAGTACACCCTGCTGTGTCCGGTTAGCTGTGAGGCACCGCGGTGGGGTAAGAAGCACCAGTGGTTCCGGAGTACTTATAGGGTACACTGAGGGAGAAAAAAACATACGCAAAAGCACACACACCCACCCACACATATACACACACACACACACACACACACAAAAGGTAACAGGTACAGAGGTGTTTGCTTTGCCAGCCCCAAAAAGCATTAAACGTTGATAGTTTATATGGATGTTAGAGACCGACTGCACCCTACAGAGGGCGTAAATGGAAGTGGCACCCACCTACTGTATTCACAGTGACTACCTCACTGAACGGGCCTGTGCCCAGCTTGTTCTGGGCCAGCACACTGAACTGATATGCTGTCTTTGGCTCCAAGCCCTGCACCACCAACCAGGTCTGAGAGCTGGGCACAGGAATGGACAGCCAATCATGAGGACCCAGATCTGTCTTCTTCTTCCTGTTAGAAAGACAGCACACAGTGAGACCCCAGAGAAAATCCTATATAGGGAAAAGAAACGTAAGACTAACACTAGACTTGCATTACACTTTCATTAATTTGAATAAATATGTTAAAATTAATTAAAGAATGAAAAGCTAAAATCTGCAATACAATTTGATAAGACTGCTTTTGCAATATCTGTGGTATTCCTTTTGAATTCCACAGAATTTAAGGGTGAAGACAGTTTATAGTCATGAGTATAAAACAAAATGCTGGTAGGGGACAATATATATTTAAAAGCTATAGGTGCTAGGGGGACCTACACAGGGCCATACCAGACCGAAAAGGTCTGCTCAAAGCCACCATCATATCCGGGTTCCCAGGAGACATTAGCTGAGGTTGTGGAGACCGAGACGCGCACATTGGCTGGCGCGTGGGGACTAGTGCCTGAAACACAGAAAAACTCTGTCATTTTGTCACTCCTGCCAATGCATACAAATCTGATTTTGTCTTCTTTCAAGCTTTTTAAGCTCTTTTCAAGCAGTTTCTAATGAATATTCCTCGATCCTCGGGCCTCAATTATCAAGCTGGGTGTGAACAAATTTATTCGTAAATTGCTCACAGGAGAATTTGCACAAGAAATGTGGTATTCATGAAAATCCAGTTTGGAAAAACATTCCTATCCTACAAGAGCACTCGAATTTGTGTAGGTTTACACTAATATGAACCTAGAATTTTAGCTTATTTATTTCAGCGGCACTCAAGAATTTAATGAAAAATTTGTTCCAGTTGATTCACATTAATGACTTGAAAGAAAGCAATCAGAAAAAAATCCATAAATGCTTAAACCCATTCCCTCCCACTCCCAAAGGATTTCTGGCCCGAATCGAGGACACTTCTGAGAAATCCTGCCTGCTGCTGCAGAAAGTCTGAGCAATCTCACCTACTCACTCAATTATTACTGTTTGCACCTGCCCGAGATATTTTCTAATGAACTTATCTGGATCTACAGTACTGTGCAAATGTCTTAGGCACATGCAGAGAAATGCTGAGGGCAAAGATGCCTTCAAAAATAATGAAATTAAATGTTTCTACATTTAAAAAATACTATAAAGAGCAGTATACAGTAATAAATGGAACAAAGTCAATATTTGGTGTGACGATCCTACACTTTTAAAAAAAAAATAGTAGTATCAGGTACAATTTGTGCAGTTTTAAGGAAATTAGCTACAAGTTTTACGGAGCATCTTGCAGAAGCAGCCACAGTTCTTCTGGAGACTTGGACTGTCGCACTTGCTTCTTATTTTTGCAGCAAAACCCAGCAGCCTTCATTATGTTTTTTTGTCTGAAAAAGTGGTCTCTTATGTAATCTGCTGCTTTCTTTACTGACATACAAACATTGTTCTGTAACATTTAATTTTGTGCTGGAAAACTAATGTTTGGAATTCTAAAAAGTTTTTCTACTGAATCAATAATGTAGAAGTCATAAAATAAAAATCTATAACAAAGTTTGTACTAAAAAAAAATATGGTGCCTAAAACTTTTGCACAGTTCTGTATTTCTCAAAACCCCCATGACCAGGATAAAGCAGTTACTGATGAATTACCTGAAACTAAATAATTAGCTGTAAATTAAAAAGCCTATTCATTCATTCATTCATTCAACTTAAGTAACTGCTTTGCCATTTTTAGGGTTAAAAACAGCTAATTAGAAAATAGCATTCATTCAAAAATATAGTGGCCAGGTAGATACAAACAGAAAGAAATAGCTGTAAAAGCACATGGGAGTGGGATTTAAAGAAATCTGACAGTTAAAGCCAAGGACTTGGTCAGGAGCTCTATAAGCTCTCTCATCAGAGCAGACCTGCAGCATTAAGCATTATAATTACCACCTAATTAAATATGAGTGTCATGAATGCAACCTGTCATCATACAACCAATGCACGCTACTGTGGATGTATGTGACATGACATTTGGGACAGAGCACCTGCAGGCCTTACAAACATTCCACATAATGACTCACTCCAGCTGTTTGGATGCCAAGACAGGCTTGAGGGACACCAGCTTTGTGAATCTTAAACAGAGTCTGAAAGCAGAATGCATTGTGTAGTACTGAGCCAAGATTAATTTGACACCAAAATGTCTATACTCCTAAGCCTAAAAGTTATTTTAACCTTATATAATTTTTTTTTATTAAAGTACGCCTTAGACATGCTTTAAGTGCAAGGGATGTGCACTTAAAATGATAAAGGACACAATTAATATACCTATTACAAAAAGTCTTGTGCTGGCAGTGATGCTTGTGACGACGTTGGTGGCGACGCAATCCCACTCCCCGTGATCCTCTTTGCTCAGAGACACAAACTGTAAGCTGCCACTGGGTAAGATGTTGTGCTTGCTTCTACTTGGCTTTCCTACCTGTAATCACACAGACCAGTCAGCAATAAACATTAAGCATTAAAAAAGATCACTATATACAGTAAATATCTATATACATAAAAGATATGTTTAACAAAATGGAAAGTGTAATGACATGACAAGTAAAATGAATCATTCTCCCAGTGTGCAAAAAATGTCCTGGACTGTGGGGCGGTTTCCTATGGAACTAGTGGAGTGTTCCCGTTTGCTTGTTTCCTTGCCAAGTACCAATAGCAAAGTTATCATCTCGTAACCTTAACCTCACACCAATGTAGATCACTTCTACATGACTCTCATCCTCTTTGCCATTCTGGGAGGAGTTAAGGAAGTGGATTCAAGATGCTAAATATAGCTCTAATCCTTTGATTCTTTCTAATTTTGTTCATGTTAAATCTGCATCACCAAAGGAATATAGATTAATGCACACCTTGTGTGATGGTAATTCTAGTGCTTGACTTTATTAGTACTCTCAGTGTGGTTGTCCTTATAACACACACCTGGACTATTGTTTGTGTGTCCTGAGAGTCATGTGGGTGCTGCGGATGCACAGCAACTGATTGCGAATTATTGAACGTTCCCAACCATTTGTATTTCAGGGCAGGATGGCAAACTGTTTGTGTTGCTATGCCCCAGTGGAGAAGACTGTCATGGCAGGAGCAGAAATGGGCAGAAGGTTCAGCTATCCAGCCCCCTCTAAAGAAGAATGCCTGTACAACGCTGGAGAAACCTTGAAGAATACAAACGCAAGAGCTGTTCGCGAAATGCAGCGAAATAAAGTGCAGTGATCTGAGGAGTTTGTACAGTTATCTCACATATGGAGACAGACCCTGATGTACTCTCATTGGCTACTTCTCATTCTCTAAACTTGAATAATGAGCTCACCCTGCATTCTGATGATTAGAGCATAATTCAGGAGTGCAGCTCAGCAGCAGTAGCTAATGCACTGCAGATTGATATTAAGGCTGCCTTACAGAAACTGAAGCTGGATTTTCCACTAGACAGTGCTTGCAGTTCCCCACTCCTCCACTGTTATAAAACAATGGTTATATGTAACCTTTTGAAATATCACTCTCAGTCATATGCACAGTGGTCTGCTATGTGAGTCAAGTTGCTGTACCTTTCTCCAGGTGATGGTTGGAATCTCAGGGTCTCCAGAAGCAGCACAAGGGATGACAAGCTCTCTGCCGGCCTCCTGACGGTATTCCCCACCAGGCCTCACGTTAAAGTAAGGGGGGTCCTATACGGCAGTTGTGAAATGACCATAGAATCGGAGTTACAAGTGCTGTAACCAAACAATTAATTTGCATTCCATTACCACGTTTCTTACTGGGGGTTGGTTATTTCCCAGTCATGTGTACTTTATTACTATGATAAATAAGATAATGAAAAAAAAAACAGATACATAATATTTCACAATTAAAATAGCAGGTACAACAGTGTTACAAAAGTAGCCTTAGTGTAGATGGTAGTTCTCGCTGATAGCTTGTTAACATTACACATTTTATATAAAGTATAATCATAATATGTTAGCCATCAATCTATACAAACGGACCAACCTTTAGCACCAGAGTGGCCGGAGGGGATTGTCCCATGGTACCTAGAGCATTGTAAGGCACACAGGTGTAGGTGCCAAGGGAGTCTTCAGTGACCTCTGCCACCCGAATGCTTCCATCTGGCATTTGGCTCCAGCCAGGGTACTGTGAAAAAATAAGACATAAGGGAACAAACAGCGTTCCCTATCACTTTGCACAGCATAAACGAGCATCCCGTGCAAACTCACGTCGCAAAGCTCAAAGGTCATCACAACCTCCTAACCTTCTCAACTCTTAAGGGATATCCATCTTTTTCCCATCTGACAGATGTAACAGGCGGGTTGGCATCGACGGGGCAGCGGATGATTCCTGGCAACTTTCTTGGGACGTAGATGATTGGTGGCATGTTGAGAACACGGGCAGGATCTACAGAAGCACCAAAACAAGTCAACATAGTCATCATTTGAAAAAGGCATCACAACCGAGCCATGATAGTGCAAACAAGACAGTTTAGATGAACTTGTCCAGAGAGTAGAGCATACATAAACTTCAGAGTATATGAATAAATATAGCTAATGCGTAACATAGGAACTTGAAGGCAAAGGTGTTTAAACTATAGCCTGCCAGCATTAGTGAGACAGCGTGTGAGTTATTTTAGGTCTGCTATTAAGAAGAAGGCTACACTGCAAAAGGATATTAAAAAGCGGTTGCACTTATATCCTCCTCCTTCTCCATTCAAGGCTTTAACTGTTAACAAGATTTTCAAGATGCTAGTACTAAATAAATAAAAAAGTACAAGGCAAAGGCACACTGGTAGAATGAATACCGTAGCATTCATATAATTTCTCTATATATACCAATCCTAGAATTATACCTAACTTATCAGGCAAATTGCATAAATGCAAAGGAAATGTGACTATGGGTAATATAGCATTATTAATTATTTCCTGTTTGCAGGGACCCCATAGCCTTCAACTCCATCTGTGTGTTTATTTATAAAGCTGCAGTACATGAGATTTTTTTTTTGTTAAAAGATTATTGGACTCCCAAGTGGTGCAAAAGAAAAGCGTTCTCCCTATCATCTAGAGAGTGCGAGCTCAAATCCCAACAATGTCACAGCCATCTGTGACCGGGAGTCCAAGAGAGCAAAATTGGCCATGCTCTCAGAGAGCGAGGGTGGCATACTCTCTCTCCCCTATTAATCACAGCAACACTAGCTAATCATGTGGTGTCAGTGAGCTCATGCATCTCCCTAAATTTGGGGGAAGATTTAAAAGAAAACTCACCGAAACTAAAAATCAGCTACAATTAATAATTATTGCCATTTACGCAACACGGAAAGGAAAAAAAATTGTCTAATCTGCCCTTCCAAAGCCAGTAGCTATAAGATATCAAACATACAGGTGAAGAGTTTTATTCAGTAATGTTTGTAAGTTTATGCTACTACAATCAATCCATCAATATGCAAAAAACACAAGTAAAAATGGTATCATCTAGTTTGAATTTGTTTAAACACAGTGTGATGAATGTCAGGCTATCATAAGCAAATTACAAATTATCATTTTTCCTGATAATATTGTTGTGGTATCGAACATTGTGATACTTGGAATTTTTGTCTCATGATAATGCTAGTCATGACAGGAGCAGAAGGCACTGGCACAGCTGAGAGGAACATAGCTCAGATTAATCCAGCTTATTTAGCCACATACAGCATCATTACAGATGGAAACAAGTGCTTGTGTACTCCACAGAGAGCCTGAATCTAGGACAGATCACGACACAGGATCTGAATCACACCAAACAGCCACAGCATGTGTACATAACATTGACCAATTACCCACTCTGACCATGCAACACAAAACACAAAGGAAATAAAACATGCATAGGAGGTACAGTGTGCAGTGTGAGGCTTCTGGGTTGTTAGATGTTGGAAGGGCAGGAGGAAGGCCGCACTCACACTGCACTGTCAGATAGGCCGAGGCAGAGGGTGAGATGCCCAGGCTGTTACTGGGGCTACAGGTGTATTTCCCAGCATCCTCTGGCTTGACGCGGTAGATGATGAGGGTGCCGTCGATCAGGATGCGCACTCTGAGCTTCAGATCACTGAAATAAGAGCAGAGAGAACGCGTTACATGATTTAAAGTGTCTCAGAGTGTGTAAGAACTAAAGCGCAGAGGTATATTGGTGTTTTGTTGTTGGCCTCCATCATAAGAGACCTTTCCCCTCGCTATTAATCAGAGTTACTTGAAAAAAGGTCCACCTTTTTCAGAGGGCGATCAGTATGAGGTATCGTTTCCCTAACTGCAAACCAAGTCAGTCAGTTTTATTTTTACAATGTTCTTTGCAGGGCTTTAGCATACTTAACACTGTACTATCCAAAATACACTCGTGGAACTGATTTCTAAATAAAAATGATACACTCATGTCTACTTGAATTAGATCAACATTATGTATTATGTTATGTTATTATGAGAAATCCAGTAAGCTCTGATTTTTCAAATTATATTTGGGGAAGAGATCTTAAACATCTTTTACTTAAATTCATATTACTGTTCAGCATTTTCAGCTGTGTTGTTTTAAAAGAGCCACACGTAAAAAAAAAAATCTGACTTGATTTATGAAACTATATAATAAGCAAAAGACAATAAATTATTGGTGCACCAAAAAGTGTTTAGTCTATGGTCAGGACACAGCATGTTCAATGAAGACAAGCAATTGTTCTGAATGTTCAGGTGCCCTATGGAGTTGCTGTAGTTGGAAAATCTGTGCATTGAAGTAAGAAACTTTGTGCTCACTGTCATGTGGATATTATATTTTATATATAATATTATATTTTCAGAGTAATTCCAAAAAACTGTTAACTGTTAACAATTATTTTTGTCCAAATTAGTCAGACGCTAGTATACAAATGGTCAGGGATGCCACAGGGTCACCACAGGTTTACCACCAAATTGGGCTAAATTAGGAACAAGTTTGCAGGTGGAAAGCTGGAAAAAGCAAGTATGTGCCTGACAAGATCTTGTTTTAAAGCTAATAACTGGAATTTAATCTAATTTAAACATAGGCTTTTACAAAGAATGGGTAATGTGTAAGTTCAAACATTTCTGTAAGTTCAACATATCTTCCATTTCTGTTGTAAGATACATTGCAAACATTAGGAGAGGGAAAGGGGGATTATGGAGTGGATGAGGACTGTACTAGGCACTAAAAAAAAAAAGCCATACTGCAGATATTCCAAATTGTGTTTTGTGCGCACCACCGTGACCTTGTTTCCCCATGCAAAGACTGAGAAAAAGAAGAAAAATTCATCTCCCCTTTCCGATTTCCAATGCTAGTTTCAGGGCTTTTTGTTTTGGACATGCAGTTGGGCTGGAATATTTGCTGAGACATGGCAACTCTGTAAATAGTGTAGGGGGAACAAAGAACATAACACCTCACACAAACTATGATTATACACTTTATGGCCAAAAGTTTGTGGACGCCTGACCACCCAGATGTGCTTTTTGAACATCCCATTCCAGAGTTAGCCCACCTTTCCTTTTATAATAACCTCCTACCTGCTGGGAAGGATTTCAACTAGAATTTGGGGATTTGTGCAAATTCAGCCACAAGAGCATTAGTGAGGTCAGGCACTGATGTTGGGTGAGGAGGCCTGGGGTGCAGTCGGTGTACCAGTTCATCCAAAAGGTGTTCAGTGGGGTTGAGGTCAGGGCTCTGTGCAGGACACTCGAGTTCTTCCACTCCAACCTTAGCAAACCATGTGTTCATTGACCTCGTTGCGTGCGCAGGGACATTGTCATGCTGGAACAGGTTTGGTTTTGGGCTTAGTTCCAGTGAAGGGGAATTGTAATGTAGAACCACATATGGATGTGATGATCAGGCGTCCACAAGTATTTGGCCATACAGTGTATTTAAAAGGAGCACCTAAATTTAGAGACTATTACACTGATATTTTTTTTAAAGGAATGCTCACTAGCAATTAGATATTCTTTTATAGAAAAAAATGTACAGAGCAGAATGTAAGGCAGTGCATATATTATACCCGAGTAACATTAAAATGTAATCACCATTAAAACCACTCTTAAAAATACAATTTATGACGACCTTTCTTTGAAAACTACTGCTGCTAGACGCGTTTGAAACAAAGCGTAGGAATGAGATGAATCTTGATTAAAACTGAAGTGCTGAACTCATTAGCGACTCCTGCTCATACACATTCTCACGCCTCGCTGCTTTTTTCCTGAAACTGTAAAGGAAACATCACTCATCTAGTTCAGTCTCATCTCTATACATTTTTGGTTGTCTATGTTTTTTGCTCTGTGGTGCTATTTTACTGGAATGAAGTCACCTGTGTATGTGTGAATGAGCTCAAACACACACACACACACACACACACACACACAGGGACAGAAAAAAACTCGCTCAGGGACCAGCAGGATCCCAGGGTTAATCCAGGAAACACAATGGGAAACTAGTTATAATTACAATCATGGGATAGGACTGTGATGGCCATTTTTGGTCTACAGAGACACCAAAAATAGCATTACACTCATTCCGTGTACAGTTCTGTGCAAAAATCTTAGGCACATCTAAAGAAAGTTCTTGTGCAGCAAACGTGCGGATTAAGTGTAAACTTAAGCAAGTTATTTTCAGCTTTTTCTTTTCAGAAGGGCTGTTTAGAAGGGTAAAAAAAGCTTCCTGGCTCACCCTCAGACTATCAGCATGTGTTTTTAGGCATGTGATGACACAAGCAGACTGTCCTGAGAAAACCTGCTGTGTGAGCTTCTGCATGCCAAAGCAGCACAGCTGCAGAAATCCAGCCAGAGATTCAGAAATCACATGCCTATAATTAAATGCAAATCCTACACTAAACATCAGTCATGACATCACTAGTTGGTGACATGGTACAATAGTTCACTGGATCATAACCATACTTCTTGAAGTAGACGTTGTCCTCCTCCCAAAACCAGGTGTAGGTCAGGTTGCCGGGATACGCCTCTGCTTGGCATGTGAAGAGCGCGTTCTGAGATATGTTTACGGTGATGTTTTCAGGGGGCGCCACTATATATGGAGGACCTAGAAGAAGCAAAACACACTGTATTAAGAGACGGCATGTTTAAAAAAAAATTACAGCCACTTTATTCTAATCTAATTCTCATTGATTTAACGCTTAAATTTTATTTATTACTGAGCAACTGAGATCCCACTGATGCCACCAGTCTCTCTGGATTGTATAACAATAAAATTGTAGGATTTATTTTTTAAAAAAAGCCAATATTCAGTGCCTCCCAGAACTACTGGAATTTATTACTGTGTTACTTAAAGTAATCAAAAATTAATATATAAAAAGTGATATTAAAAATATTAGATATTTTTAAAAAATTGCAAAAATTCTAAAAAATATTAGATATTTTAAAAAAGTGATATTACATTGTATAGTTTTTTGTTCCAAACACAAATAGCTTTTTAAGTAGGAAAGTTTTTTTTTTTCTACAAAGCATTTGTTCTGTACAGAACATTTTAAGCCCCTTTATGTTCTTCATTTTGTGCATGTGGCCTCTTCAATTCAGATCAGTCTTTTTCAGTAGGGTTCAAATCCAGAGACTGAGTTGGTCTAAATACTAAATCTGTCTCTTTTGGGTTGAGATTTTTTCACATGGTAATGAATAACAAAGGGATTTTACATGTGTGCAACCTCATATGCATATGCCAGGAAAACAGGACATGGATAAAAGCAACAGCCTTATACACTATATAGCCAAACGTATATGTGCATTTTGAACATCCCAATCCAGATATAATCCGCCTTTTGCTGTTATAATAACCTCCACTCTTCTGGTAAGGCTTTCCACTAGATGGTGCCCATTCAGCCACAAGAGCATTAGTGAGGCCAGGCACTGATGGCAGACGGGGAGGCCTGGGGTGCAGTCAGCCTACCAGTTTATCCCAAAGGTGTTCAGTGGGGTTGTGGTAACAGTTTGGGGAAGGCCCACATATGGGTGTGATGGTCAGGTGTCTACAGACTTTTGCCCATATTGTGTATATTAAAAATAGTCTTTTCCAATACTGATACTGAAACACTGAGTATTAGCTGATACCGATACCTATCCGATATTCCAATATTCCAATATTTAACACACAAAAATCACCTGCACAGTAAATTTCATAAATATGATAAAGTATCTCTGGGAGTTTTTCCTTGCCACCATCACCTCTGGCTTGCTCATTAGGGATACAGCTAAATCTATATCTATACCCAGGTATCTGCAACGCTGCTTTGTGACAATGTCCACTGTTAAAAGTGCTAGCAAAATAAAATTGAAATGAATTAATATAATAAAATTAATCCGAACAAAAGAAAAGCTAGTCAAGTCTCTTTATATGTAAACAAGACTAAAAGATTGAACAAAATATATTATTAAATGATCTACATCATTGTATACATAACTATAAACCTACCAATATTACCAAAAATCATCAAAAGTCAGTTTAAAAACATAAAAAAAAAAAAAACCCTATAACTACAAATACACTATAATGATCTTTGGGACTCCAGACCTTAAGAGTGATTTAAGAAAGGTTTATGCAGGCAAGAGAAATGTTTAATTTCTTGTTTATTTCCTTTAAAACAGACACTGCATGGCTGTCTGCAAGATGCCTTGAACCCTCTAATACTTGCCTGGAGTGCACTTTTAAGTAGCACTTATCTCAGTGATTCCTCAATACTGTGGCTTTTGCATGTTAAATGTCTTCACAAAAGAAATCCCATGAGCAGCCTGTTATATACATAAATATTCAGGACAGGCTCCTGTAGTGTTATTACAGAAGACTTTTCTGTGGAGTGTTTCCCCAGAGGCCATAAGCGAATATTGCTTTTTGTATAAACAATATCACCAGTTTAAATTTTGAGAAAACAAGCCCTGGGCCAGCAATATTGACTTGGCACAACTCAGGCCAGAATTCTATCTGACTCTGCGTGGCTGGAATATGAGCCAGCATTTCTCCTCCGCAGCAACGCCTCCACTGCTGCATCACGGGTTATATTATAGTAAAGCGTGTGAGACTCCACATGCAGTGAGTTTGTTTGTGTTGGACACACAGTTCAGTGTGATGCCTGTGTCCTGCTTCCATAAATCTCACTGCAGTGAAAGCCACAAAGGCAGCGACATGCAGACTGATGGTGTTTGCTGTCATTGCGTACACAGAGCAGGGCTAATAAATGCAGCCACTTCATCATTCACCCTTGTACTCTGGAGTCATATATAGGCTTCAACATCACCACTGACAAACACACACACACACACACACACTCACACTCACACACACCCCATATCTACACCCCCCATGAGCTGCTCTGATCATAAAAAACACCCTCACTTTTCTTTTCATTTCATTTCATTTCTTTGAAATATTATGACTCTTATTTATTACGTTTTTATTTATTCTTTATTTGACAATGTAGGTCTCCTGAGGTTAAAAACTCCTTGAAACTCAGCAGGGCAGAGTCATCTGTGAATGCGCTTAGTCATGTAGCTCATATGTCTCACAGTCTTGGTAATTGTATTTGTGTTTTAACAATATCACTGTATTGCCCATCTCGAATGCTAGCCATATACTTGAGAGATCCACTATATGGCCAAAAGTATGTGGACACCTGACCAATCAAACCCATATGTGCTTGTTGAACATCCCATTATAGATTTATAATATGTTATAATAACCTTCACTCTTCTGTGAAGGCTTTCCACTAGATTTTGGAGCGTGGCTGTGGGGATTTAATCATTCAGCCACAAGAGCATTAGTGAGGTCAGGCACTGAGGCCTGGGGTGCAGTCAGTGTTCCAGCTCATCTTAAAGGTGTTCAGTGGGGTTGAGGTCAGGGCTCTGTGCAGGCCACTTGAGTTCTTTCACTTGAACCTTGGCAAACCCTGTCTTTATGGACCTCACTTTGTGCACATTGTCATGCTGGAACAGGTTTGGGCCTCTTAGTTCCAGTGAAGGGAATTTGTAATGCTACAGCATACAAAGGCATTCTATACCATTGTGTTCTTCAAACATTGTGGCAGGCCCATATATGGGCGTGATGGTCAGGTGTCCACAAACTTTTGGCCATATAGTGTACTTGACATATCTCCTTGTAACCTAAACATCCATGACTCTATTATGCAGACAGCAGCGGACAAATCAGCAAATTTTTGCGTTTTTAGTAGTTGCCTGGCAGAAAAAAAATTAACCCTACTAACCATTGCACTTCCTATTACTATTCATTTTGCATTTCATGTGGCATGTATGTTTAAACTTAATGTGCTTTAGAGTGTTGTGACCTGCCTTGAGCTTCCGAATTCCACCTCCTGCTGCACCACACACATCAGCCATGGAGCAAATCTGGCTTGCGGTATGTACTGGGCAAATTAATTGGTAGGCATGTACGACTTTTTTTTTGTTTTCAAAAATCAGAGACATGCAGTTATAAGATAAGATAAGATAAGATAAGATAAGACGTTATTGATCCCAAGGGGAAATTAGAAACACATTAGGTATTTGAAAACACTGAAGAGCAAAATAAACTACAGCAAATTCTGCAGTTAAACATATCGAGAGAAAATAAACACGCTAACCAGACCAGAATAATATCATTTACTTGCGATGCGAGTCTAAAACACCACATGATGACGGATGAATTTTTCAACAATGACTTTTTGTCGAGGGCACAAACTATGCTACATCAAAAACTTTATCAGGAGAGGATAAGCACTATGGCTATACACTCATCCCCTCACTGGAAATTCATAAGCTCATTTGTGCCCCTGTGTCTGTGTTAATGCACTTTTAGTAATATATACATTTTTAGTAATATATAGTAAATATATCATATATAATATAGATACTAAATATATATATTTAGTATATATATATACTAAATATATATATACAGTATATATATATATATATATATACAGTATGTAACGTACATTTTTATATATTACTAAATATATAATACATATTTAGTAATATATAAAATGTATATTTTTTAACAGCACAGCTCTTCATTAAGTTATCTGTTTAAAGTAGATTAAGTAAAACTACAAACATTTGAGAAACCTCAAAAACACTGCATGTATTCATGTACATTCTGTAATGTTCTTGTGTTCTTACATGCTCAAGTTAGCTGTATAGGTAGACAGTGACATCCTCGCTGTCAGAAGATATCATGACGCAATATTAAAGACCATCCAGCTTTCCTTATAATGGATATTTTAAACCTTCCTCACCTTGCACAAGCAGGCGTGTGGTGTGAAGTGCTTCTCCCTGGTCGCTGTGAGCACGGCAGCTATACGCTCCTCTGTCCTCCCGTGCGATGGCCTGCACTGTCAAACTGCCATCGCTCACCTACACAGTGACGCAGTGAACATGAAAGAACCGTAAATTAAACCCAGTATCAATCCATGTGACTGATGAACGCCATATCAACCAGAATTGCCTATTAGCAATAATCCAATAATCCAATTCAGCGTAATGCTACAAGCCAGAAAACCCCAAGAAGCAGGAAAGAGATAATTATATACATTAAATATGCATAACAAAACTGTAAAACTTCCCAAGCCTGATTGCTGACAGTATACTGTTTATGTGGAGGTTCTGTGCATGTTCTCCTCAGTTCCACCGATTTCTGATTTGCCCCGAGGAATGAATGAGTGTGTAAATGTGTGTGTGTGGTGCCCTGTGAAGGACTGGTGTCCCATCCAGGGTGTATTCCTTCATGCCCAGTGTTCCTGGGATAGGCTCCGGATCCACCATGACACTGACCAGTATAAAGTGAAGACCAGTATAAATGAATTTGTTCCAACTTACATGCACTGCTTCCTAAATTTCAGTCACTCCTTAACAATTTACAAGCTTAGAGTTGTATTACTACACATACAGCAAGTCATACAGCATGTACAAGAAACAGATCACTGCATTATGGTATTAAATAGATCATGGTAGTGTTACGGAGCAGTGCAAAAAATATGATGATCAGTGATACAAAATGAAAAAAGTCAAATTCCATGTGTCGCCCGGCCTCTTGTTCAGGTACCACTGGGATGAGTGATGGTTCAGAACCACGGACAGCAACACAACTAGCTCAGTGCAATTTTGACAAAGTATCTAGAGTACCTTGTCCAATAAGACACGGAAGTAAAGACACGTGCACAACTTGTCTAGGTAAGCTAACCTAATTAATCCAATAGTGGCATACATGGCTGGCTGATAGTTGTTCATAATAAATGTTGCATATTATAAACATTATAATTGTGAATGAGTATTGTCTACTCACACAAAAAATACAGTATGGCCTAGTACACACACATAGACACAGAGAAAGAGATATAGAAAGAGAGAGGGAGAAAAAAAAACAACCTACGTCACACATGGTGCATTTAAAACATCTACAGCATACTATAGCTAGCTAGTTAAGACCAAAACTAAAATGAAGATTCGTAAGATTCCAGTATGCTAACAATAATTGTGACAAAATAACTAAATACCTACATGATAATAATGAAACAAAAATAACACTTGTATTTCTTGATATCTAATTTAGGAACGTTCATGATAATTAGCTTAGCCTGTAGATTTTTGCCATGCAGATTTCGTTACTGAACATTTTCTGAACAGCTCTTCTGCGAGCTATCTTGCCTGGAGATGTTTGGGGCTGTGAGAGAGACATAGCGAGACGTTAAAGACAGAATGCCAAATCCAGACAAAATAGCCATATTTTATTGTTTATTAACAATAATATTGTTTATTAATTTACTGTAGTTGTGGATTTGAAGGTTTTGTACAGAATTATCCTGCGTAATTTATTTTAAATCACACCCCCCTGTTAAATCCACCCATGCTCCAGCAGTAATCATGGCGTGGACACATAAAAACAGAAAATATGAAGACATAGTGAGATAAGACTTTACCACAAAACAGCATGATGGCTTGGTTTGGCTCGGCAAATTACAATAACAAATTACAAAAACAATAATCCTGCATTTTGTCTTTGTTTTCTCTGCAAAGTTATCTATGCCATATCCAAGCACAATCTGGTTTCCTTACCTTGGAGGTAGATATAGTGCAGACTGGTCAAACCCAATCATCACCAAATCTCTGGCTAGGATTGCTAAAAAAGCAATCTTCAGTAGTAGTGCACTGACTTTCTGCCGAACTTCAATTCTCTTTCCAAATCTCTTTTTGCAGCTGCTTCAGTAATGTTTCCTTTTCCTTCTCATTTAGCTCAACGTTCCAAGTAAAATCATAAATCACAGACTCATCACCTCCACAGACGAAGGCGACGTCTCTCTTTCTGCCGTGACTATAAACATCCCCTCTGGGGTTCAATTATCAAATGTGGATTGTGTGCTCGTGTGTTCACGCTTCACACCTCTGGGGTCATGCTGCTATCATGTCTGATAAACTGTATTGCAAAGTATCTTAAAGATCCTACCAAGTCTAATGTCATCATGGATGAAAATGATTCAAATCCAGTGGAGTGCATGTTTGCTCTTCTGTGAAGCATTACGATCAGGGTACTTTTACAATGCACGCGTTTGCATTTGTGAGTGAAAGTATGTAAAAGTAAAAGTGCCATACGGTGGAAAATGAAAAAGATCATCAAATCACAAGTAAAACCTGAATATGACCTAAATATTCTCTAAAAACCTGGAATGAATTCAGTATTTCTGGTGAAGTGTGAAGTATGTTCTCGAGCCTAGGAGCGGTTCAGAGAATTTGGTGAAAATGGGGGTCTGGTGCTTGTTTCCACCAAAATCCGGTGTGGCTTCTCATCAGGTATGGAAGCCATCCACTCTCAGCTCCGCATGCCGGGTAACATGATCAGTTCACGTTATTTCCTGTTTCAAGTTTCGTGAAGCCAAGGAAAGAGTTGTTATGATCAGTGGAGGAGATGGAACACCTTATATATATATATATACATATATATAAAATGATATTTATAGGATTGGAGCAATATAATTAGCTCACGTCTGTGGTGCAAGTGCTTGCACTGAGAGCACTGCAAAAAGCGCATGTCTCATGCTGGCCTTCATGGCTAGATTTCTTCTTCAACGCGAATGGCTTCTCGTTTGTGAATATCCCTGCACAATGACATTCCGTGCATCCAAAAAGCTCTGTTCTGCACTACTTCAGTGCTGGTACCAAAGGAAAATAATAAAAGCAGCAAATGGATTAATCTGGTGCTACCATTTTGCAAACCTGCACACACATACATGACATATGGAATTGTGCAACTGATACAAAGTTTAGAGAGAGAGAAAGCAAACCTGTCTTTATTGGCCCCTCCCCCAAATAGGAACAGAATTCCTGGGTATGGACCCATATGACAACTTACTTTTTTTGTAATACTCACCCCTGTTATTTTCCTGACATTTCTGTTCTAGCTTTCTCAGATAGCTTGGCCAGTCTTTGCCCATTCTCCTTGATATATCTGTTCTAACTCCAGATGTCCTGAACTGACTTCTTCAAATCAGGCCTGGAGCACAGGATTTCATGGTATCACATCTCTTTCTGTACCAAACTCCGCTGAAACCACAAACTACACTACAGATCACATGGCATGACCAATCAGAAGCAGCATATCCCCGTTTCCAATCTCTGGATGGACAAAGACGTTTGCACTTGTGTAACTGTTTAGGAGTGCATACATCTAATCATCTAACTGTACTAAATGCATCAGCTCTATTGCTAATTTCTGATACATGTAATTGGTGGATTATCTACGTGTCCGTATTTCATATCCACTACAAAGTGGATTGCAAGATTAATGCTGAGAACTGTGAGAACCTGAACCATCCATATCCCTACCATTTAACTCATCAGGGCTGATTTCCCAAAAAGCATCAGAGCACAAAGATCATTGTCAAATAGCAGCGTGAGCATCACATAAGAGCTCTCTTAAGTGGCACTAAAGGACACTTTAGTTGCATTTTATTTTCTCCTTGAAACCTGTTCACAAAAACCGATGAACTTTGAAGGACCTTTCTGCAAAGATTTCCTAAATTAAGAGGAAGGGTTAGTTGACTGCAGGTTTAATGAATGAACACGGACAGTGATTTGTAATGGTCTGAATGGTAAACTATTATTATTAAAAATTCCAGTGCACAATGTCACAAGATGAAACAGAAATGGAAGTGTTCCTGATTTCGTATATGAAAACAATAACCTAAATGCTCACCTGTCAAATATACTTTCAGCATAGTTTATACATGTGTATTAATGACAGGATTTGTATTTTAATGTACATTAGTTTTGATTTATATAGTCCTTATGCAGTAAACTACACTGCAGTCTCTTTTTTTTTAATTTATTTCTGTTTAATATGATACCATTGACACTGTTTTCAGTGTCACTTTCATGCTATGGGGTTACGTTTATGAGTTTGCTGTGAACACTAATCAGTCAATCATTGTAGAGATTCAGTTAGGAAAAAAATGCTGTCATTTGTAGCAGTGACTGAATTATTAATGTCAGAGGGCATTTATTGTTTAACGTAGTCTGAAGCATAACTGCAATTTTCATTTGTCCAAGTAGCAGAGAGTTGATCTCAGTTTTAATAGGTGAGGGTACTGACCTTACAGCTCCACAGTCATTAAAATACTCCTGTAGTTGGAGATCCTGAGTGGCACAACAGAAAAAGCCCAGGTGTTGAGACATTGCAAGTTTGAATCCCGACATTGTCACAGCCATTCGTATTTGGGAGCTCTCTGGGTGGCGGGGATGGCAGTACTCTCTCCCTTATCAATCACAGCAACACTAGCCAATCGTGCGTGTCTGTGAGTTCACGCATGTGGGAGCGGGCACATAGTGCTTTCCTTTGAGAGTGTTCAGCTGCACTGTGACATAGCATGCTCAGAAGTTCGAAGAAGATATACTGGCTTCATGTATCTCAGAGGTTAGCCTTCACCCTCCCTGGTTGGTAGCTGGGTCACTCCACGAAAACTGCATCCATTCAAATGTATATAAATCACTGGCAATAAAATTTAACAGTGCAGTGAATGTTGTTAAATATCATGATTAATGTAAGGTGTTACACATTTTACATACAGATTTTACATATAGATATACATAAGATAACTTCAATGTCATCCTGTTCCTAACTACTGAAAAAACATTAAGTTTTTTCTTTCTAAACTCTAAATTGAGATACTCCTTAACTTACCTAATAAAGTAATTATTTTTTTGGTTTAAGTCTTCCCATTTTAGTACAGAGGCTACTTAATAGTTATCTATGGTAATGGTTATTCAGGGTCACAGACCATTTAGGGTGCAAGTTCTTTTAAAAGCGGTTGCTAATGTAACCGTTGGTGTCTGCACGGGTTACGTTCAAACTGTTGTAATAAAAACAAGATTTCCATTAGTAACAAAAATACTTCTCTGTCAGTAAGTCAAGCACAATTTTTGGTATTTTAAAAACAGAGGAAAATTGCCAGAATTTAAGATTATAGGAAAAGAAATCAACATTTTAATGTTTATAGTACTGTTCTGGGTATGTTACACTCGAAACAGCCGCAGCCTTATTCCCAAGCTTCGAATTTCCCACCAGACCCCACATTCAGGCATGATGTGTATCACCCGAGAGTACTTACGGATCTCCTGTGATAATCACTCAACATGGTGGATCGCAAGCATTTTGACAATCTGTGATGTTTGTGTCCAGGTAAGTTACACCACGTTACACACGAGAAGTCACTCAATTAACATATATTGTAACTACATTATCATAAAAAATTTAAATAACTGATATGGTCTAACCTTAACTTCCTAGTGATGCACTCTTGAAATTGAACATCTGTTAATATTATTTATTAACTTGTCAAATGTTTTCATTTTTTTTTAAATCAAATTTTTATTGATAAATTCATTGTTATTTTTCGTGTCCTTGTTACATGCACAATGCAGTAGATATGATGCCTCATAACTCACATTTTTTGACACACATGCCATTATGTCTGATAGTGTAAGGGTCGGAGTGTTCTTCAAAATTCCTTTTTCTGGAATTTTACCCTCATGTCCCAGTTTGGCTGCAGTTTTCATGAAGTGACCCAGCTGTCATGTGATAGTGGCAGGCATTGGCAAATGACTGAATTGGGGAGAAAATGGGGTTAAAAAATATTCCTGAAATTAACAGGACACCTCTTCAGAGCTCACTGTCGTGAAATATATCACATGAACTTGACTGCAGCAGCCGTTTAGGATTGTTTGTGATTTGGTCTTAAAAGCTTAGGAGTGCTCTGGACTACCCAGAGATTTCAAAGGCTTAGGATTAGTTGTTCTTCAAATGTATTTCTCCTAAATTGTTCAGTCTGGAGCTACTTTTAGCCTTAAGATTCTTTGTGAGACTAGGGCTCTTTCTTCGGAAGGCACCGTTAGGGATGAAATAAAGTTTGATCCATGCGTAAGAATCTTGACAATTGCTCGTGTGTTTAGACAGAGCAGACGCCAGACATGCAAACTCTGACGATGGTGTGGAATAATACACATATTAATTAAACAGCCAGCACGGCTGCACAGAAATCAGTGGTTTTACTACTCCATCAGCGCTGTGTCACTGTCTGACCCACTGCACTGAAGCGCCAGACAAGAATGAGTAATAAACTATAAACTCTGCTTCTAACGAATAGACTGAATACATGCACGTTGCAGTACAGCACGTGGGAGGCTGAGGAACGAGAATATGAGCACAGGATCTCCGGGGAATGAAACAGTCTGCTTCTCTGAGACAAGATCCCCCTCTTCCTGCTCTTTACACTGTCTGCTCCATCTTCACATTCCTGCCTTTCTCCGGCTTCCGGCCATGGCAGCCGGAACAGAGAGTGCAAATCCAATGGCCGGCTCGCCACTCTTCTTAAAGGTGAGGTCATGACACACTGCTTTTGTGGAAAAGTCGGCGCAGTGGGAATGACTTTAAAAGGGAAAACCTAGAGCCTGGGTCAGACTGTAAGCAGAGGAATAAATAAAATATACACTGAATTGCAGCTAAGTGTTGCATGAAATCCAGAACACAGGACCAGCCAACTGTGTCTCGGGTTTAGGACAATACCAAAGCAATGTGAATGTTTAGGCAGTAATGTGGGAAATGTTTCATCTCCAGTGCTCCAGCACAGGAATTTATAGATCTCTTACCCCAGCTGAAAGCAAACACAGTGCAGGGCTGCAGCCTGTTCATCACATGTAGCTTAGTAACTGTGGATACTCGAGCCACGTCCCCTGCCTGATGTGGCTCAATTCAATCCCTCGTGCTTGTGTCAACAATGTCACAGGTTACAAAACTCAAGTATCCATGTTTATAACATACAAATGTGACATATCCTTTGCTATATTCAGCTTTACCATAAAAATACGATAGGACTAATGCTAAGAATTCTGTTTAGCTCTGTTTAATTATGAAGTATTGCATTGTAGTATTGAGTACGGTGATCTAAACTTCCTCGACTTTGCTTCTATGAAAAATATAATTACGATTAACTGATTAAGACAATTTTGTCTAACCCTTACTTAATATGGATTATTATTTCCAGTTTTGTTTTCTCCGGCATGAGTGGTCTCCAATCTTATGTTATGTAATTACAGCATATCAAAACTACTATAATAATCTATAATCATCAATTTAGTCATAATAACTAAGACAACTAATTTAAAAAATAAATCTGTATTCCAAAATTGGCTTAATAACAATATTTTATTACTTTCTCAGCTGTTTAATGGAAAAGGCCACATATATTTGTATTAAAAGCTTTTAAATTGTTAAAAACAAAAAATGACTAAATGAGAATTTCTTGTGGTAATTGATGCTATTCCTAATAGAGTTACTACACTCTTAAAGGGTTATATTGAGTCCCATTCCAAAGCATAATATAATGGAGATAACAATAACAAAAATGAAAATAATAATAGTTCACAAAGCAAATGGGACAGGGGATGCAGATTAGTAACAATTGAGTAGTGGTTACATTGCTTAAGTCTCTTGGCTAGTGATTGAAAGAGTTCAAATCCCAGCATCGGCAAGATCAAACCCCTTAACCCTCAAATGTTCAGGTTAAATGCAAGTCACTTCAGATAAAAGCATCTGCCAGCCGAACAAATTTAAGACTGATAGTTCAGCAGGATCTGAACATTTATAATGCCAAAACAATTTGACTGCATATAATGGGTGGGAGAGAAGACAAGAAAAGTTCAGTCTGTCTGATTTATCCTTTTTCCCCTCCCTGTCTCTGTCTGTCAGCATTGGTGCTGCTCTGATGTGCTGCCAGACGATGCCTGCTAGAGCCAGACTGCCTGAATGTTTCTGTCATATCCAGCACAAGCTATTCACACACTCTTCTCTCCTTCTCTCTCATCTTGTCAATGTTTCAAACTCATTCCACACAATTGTGCTGCTTCGTCTGTCAGCTCAGCCTACACAACAGCCCGTCACGGCGCTTTTTTAGGCATTAATTCTTTCCTTTCAAAGCATGAAAGAACAGTTCCTTTATTACCACAGCCCGAATACAAGCGATACCAAGTTTGTAATGAGGGTGTTAAACCAAAACAGTGTACATGTTCTGTTTCCCACTTGTCTGACCCTGGGATCAATTCAGCAGGGCGAAATCACTCATACAGGGAGATTACATCACATCAGTTTAATCACTCAGTGAACGCTGAGCAGACATTACCGTGTATTTTTTGTTGGTGGCCAGCTGCTCGCCCTCTCGCAGCCAGGTGACCACGGGCTTGGGGTTGCCGAAGGCGGTGCAGCTCAGTGTGATGCTGCCTCCCTCCCTGGCCTCCACATACTGCGGCGGCACATCCATGAACGTAGGGGGCGCTAAAAAACAAAACACAAACAATAATCAGATATGACCACAGGTCAATGACAGCCACACCACAACTCCTGCAATATTTTGTTACGTTTTTAATTACTGCCCTGTTTCTATAAATTATTTTAGCAAGAATGAAAGTATACTGATTGTATACTTTTTGTATACTTTTATTACTTAATTTGTGGTGTATCTGGAGTCTACCCTGGAAACATTGGACACAAAGTGGAAATTAGTCCAGTCCATCTCAAGGTATCACACATGCACACACTTTTTTTCAATTTAGCGAAGCCAATCCACCCAAAGGGCACATTACAGATGAACAGAGAACCTGGAGGAAACCCACATGGATGCAGAGAGAACATATGTAACTTCACACAGGCAGTAACCTATCACCTGACATGTGGTGTAAGCTCAACAAACACTCATTTTCATGAAGGGTGCCAATAATTCTGGAGGGCACACACTTAATGCACTTGTTCTAACACATTATCATTTATATAGCTGCTATAATGTAAGTGATAGCAGGAACCAATTTATCGTGCAGAGGTTCTCTAAACATTAAACGTAACTATAAACTCTTAAAAAGTTTGAAATGTCGGTTATGAATAAATTAGAAATTGCAATCATTGACACATCGCTGTGGTATAAAAGGAATAACACACTCCAGGATGTGCTGTTAGAGTAAAAGAATTCACGTTGAGTATATTTCACTAATAAGATAGATGAAATAAAATTTCAGCGTAGCACACAAAGTTTCCAGAGAGAGCGCATACACTATGAAAGCCTTCATCATGCAAGCCAGTGTTTTTCCTGAGGATCAAAGCTTAGTGTGTCCAGCCTCTGGACACCTCTGTAAGAACCACCATCACTCTCACACTGCCTCCTACACCTGGCAGATTTACACACGGCATTAGCTCTTAATGACAGGAGGATGCTGGGCCACTGCAATGAGGCTCTGATAAGGAGGGTGTGTAGGAGTGTGTGTGTGTTTGGAGGGGGGGTTGGATTGGTAGTCATCCTGAGGTTTCTACAGAACTGCTACTGTTCAGAGCACAGCTACATCTGCCCATCTGACACCTGCAGAGCAAGCGCAGACAGACAGACATCCTTTCTCTCACCCATGGCAGGAAGAAAACTGCTGCCTACATAGGACACACACACAAGAGTGTTAATACACCACCACAGGAAACCAACACTGTCGGGCCTTTCAGCTTCCCGTGGGAGCCAGACAGCACCTGCCCTGACAAAGAGGCTTTTGGACAAGAGTGGAACAGACTGAATACTAATTTAGTACCAATGTCAGTGTTCCACAAGAGGACGCAACTGTCAAGAGATGCAACAGCGTATAAATAAACATTGGCAGAATGTGTGTGTTGCAGTTTTGGTACAACACTGCTTGGTATTTGGTATGGCTAAAATGGGTGTATGGTTTCTGCACGGTTGGAAGGAAAACCTGCCGCCATACCCACGTACAGAACATATAGGGATTAGGACGTCGTCTGGTATTCAGCATAACTGTGTGCTCAAATAAAAAATGTACAAAATGAAGACGGCCCACGTTGTCTTGTAGGCCTGATATTTGCAGAAGTATCAGAAAATTAGCACATTTCTAAAAATATATATTCATTCATTATAAATAATTTGTTACATTTGAAAAAAGGTTGCACACTAACTGCTACTGAGATTTCATAAACCATTTGCAGTTGGTGGTTTATTGTGAGTTTGCATTTGTGATGAGCCGAAAAGGTGATTTTCTCTCTGAGTCTGAGCACTGAACTGAGTGTGTGTGAGGAGCCTCATCGCCGCTTCCTCCTCCCCTGAGGACCCTCACCCTGACCAGGATGACACCCCAGGTTTGTTTGAGTGTATGGCCTCCGCATGTGGCTGGGTCAGTCCCTGCAATCCAGCCATTAGAGGACCACATGAGGACCACAGATCCACTTGAGAAGGGGGATCGCCCAACAGGCACCAGCAGGCAGGCCAGTTCAGGAGTTCAGGGGACAAGGATGAACTCTGGCATGCCATGTGTGTGCACTTAGTGCACCAAAGAGCTTCTCCACTTTTATAAACCCATCTTTCTTTTTTCTCCCCGCTCTTCCACAGGATGCCACATTAATCCCCCGAGAGCTATAATGAGGCCTGCTGGGGAGTCGAGGACCAGGACAATTAAGGTCTGACAGTCTGCAAATTTAGATGGACCAGGTGATACGGGTCTTCCAGCATTGGATAAGTGCTGGGAGGACAAGGTGTGTATCTTTATTAAAGGTAGCTTGTATTAGGTGAGCCAGGACACCCAGCAAGGTGGAACTGTAACCCAGTTGTTGATCCAGTGAGTCACAAGGAAATGCTTTTCCATGTCACTCATTATAACCCCATTCCTGGGGACTAGCAAAACACTGCATAAATCAAGGGCTCGTTTCTATTGGCCAGGCATTTGAATGTCATTCGAATGTCAGTGATGTGAGTTTTGCCACGAATGTCAGGTGGTGTGTGCCTTTGTGCTCACTTGCACTTAATTGCATGCTGGACATGGGAGTGATATAAGAGTCACACAGTCAATGTACATGGCCATGAGCGGGTACATCCTCAAATTAACAACACAGCACCAACTGCGGCCCATCTGAAGCCCAAGACTAAAAAGCATTTTCTTAAGCCTGGTGGTATATTATCGTAGGTTTCCACCTAATTATTTAAATCAGTCAGTCTGCTGACTGATCTCACTAAAAAGGGGAGTGCAGGTCGAGTCCAGTGGTCAGAACAGTGCCAGTAGGCCTTTGTTAAGTTTAAGGCGACTTTGCATGGGGGCCCTTTGTTTCACTTCCCTAATTTCTCTCCTCCCTTTTCTATGCATTGGACAGAGGACTGGGGGGGATATTGTCCCAGGAGATGAAGAAGGAAGACAATTTAGCAAGATGCTGCGGCAGGAAGATGTGATTTGGGGATAAGCCAAAAGGGTGATCTACATCCCATACCATATTTATGTTTTCTCTCTCTCTCTCTCTCCCTCTCTCTCCCTCTCTCGGAGCAGTGAGATGAGTGTATGTGTGGCTATGAGCAGAGCAAAAGCTCAGCAGGATAAGCAGTGAGCGAGCTATAAATCTGCAGTTATGGTTGTTTTATTAATGTAACTGACCAATGCTGGTGCCAAGTGGCATGAGCACCAATAAATAAACTCATGTGTGTTCATACTCTGCCAAAATTGTTACAGGATTTAAGGCTGAAGCGTAAATGTGTGTGGTAAATTGTGTGTCTTGGTATTTGTAAGTATATACTCATATGTGGCTCTTTATACTTGCTGTTTGGTAAGTCGGTGTATATATTCCTTGATTGTTTTTAATTTCCACTCCGTTTTAAGGAGAGAAAAAAATGCCATCATTGTTATATATTGTTGATTAAACCTGAACAACAGTCCAATCCACTCAGAGACATATTACAGTCATAATACTGGTATTAATTTTCTCATTCAAATTTTAATTTAATCATTAATTTTCTAATGTGAATCTCATGTCAACGTTACATTAGAAACAATTGAATGTACTGTAAGTAACTGCATGGTAATTTATGTATCATACATACCAAGTAAAGATGAGAATGTATTGGACTGATTCCTGATATGGATGTTATCAAACCAGATGGCCATATTAGTGTTCAAAAAATGAACATAAACCAGCAATAATAAAGTGTCGAGTTACATGAGCTGGAAGAAAACGTCCTGTGTAAATAATTACAGGATTTTCTTTGATTTTCAGATTAATATTTTATTTTCAGATAAAATAATTGAGATAATAAGATAAAAATCTGCATCCCACGCATAGAATGATAGCAGGTATCCCCTGTTCTGTTTCAGTCACGAGCTGTAGCACAGACGCCGCATATCTCTCTGTTGCATTTGCTCGAATTCCTACAAATATGATGAATTTCAAGTAGGCTTTGTGGCATTTAGGTGCAATGCAGCAGCAGCGCTAGCGTATCAAAAGCTGAGTAAGGTCACAGAAATCCAATTGTATGCATGGTTTAAAATGGCCTCGTAACATAAAAACCATATTCCTTCTGCCTGAACAGTAAGTGCTACTTAGACTTTATAAACCTTTTAAACGTGAAGGGCAAATGCGTGTGTTAAATTGTGTGTCCTTGCATATGTGAGCACTCACATGTACATAAAGGTGAAGTGAGCATAGCACTGCTCATGAGGGAGGGTGTGTGTGTGTGTGTGTGTGTGTTTGTGTTAGCACAGTGACCAAAAATGCAAACGAGGTGGAGGCTGAAAAGCAGCAGCAAAGCAGAAACCATTAGCATACTCGCATATACGTCACCTGTTGCAGCTGTGCAGGTGACATTTCGCAGGATGGAAAACAATGGACACACACACCAGCACAATTCACCCTTCAACCCTGAATGCTGGTGCATCTCTGTGCATTGCACCAACAACTATAGCCTATGCAGTGCTTAAACTAGCAGGTACTGTGAGCCAAAGGCACCCTTGCTGGGGTCAGTGTTTAGAGTTTGGAATATTCATGAGCCTTGGCTTGCATGCATATTTTTAGTGAACAAATATCGAGCGCATACTAAGAGCTGACAGCTCGCTGCTAATTATAATGTTCCTGTGGATGGCACCTCAGCATCTGACAGCAGAGAAAAGAAATACCAAGAGCTGCTAAGTGTCATGATGAATGAGCACAGCTCAGCAATCAGGTACAGCCAGCAAAGTCAGAGCAAAATGCAGAGAACAAGAATCCTAGCATTTCAGTCACGTAGTTTTCTGTTGCGGTCACCATATGTAGGATCGAATTTCTTACTTTGCTGCACAATGTAAACATAACTAGTGGTGAAAGACGGCTAAAATGACTCACATTACTTCAAAAGAGAATAAACAGTACCACCTCTAAGCAAAGTAGACTGTGATGCTTACGTATCTTCCCCAAACTGCTGATTCCAGGTAAACTTTTACACACTCACTGGCCACTTTAATAGGAACACCTGTACACCTGCTCATTCGTGCAATTATCCAATCAATCAATCATGTGGCTGCAGCGCAATGCATAAAATCATACAGACACAGGTCAAGAGCATCAAGTAATGTTCACATCAAACATCAGAATGATAAAATGGGATCTGACTTACTAATCATATTTTTTTTCCCATTCTGATGTTTGATATAAACATTAACCGAATTGAACATATTCCTAAGGTGTTCCTAATAAAGTGAATTGTGTATAACTCCTACCACAACCCTTCTCCCTATTCTGAAGAGTGCCTAAAAGATTTTAAGAGCACAGCGGCAGCATTTCACCTCTGGGTGGGTAAATCATTCCAGTACGTTTCACCAGGAGAAGAAGAAAGCTTTGGCATTAGAGGAAGGGATGTTAATATCAACTAAATTTGATGAGATAACCATCTCATAACGTAGCTAGCTAACATAGCTATGAGGCAGCATGATTATGAGGACCCACTGCACTGCTGCATGTTGAAGATACACCGATCAGCCATAACATTAAAATCACTTGCCTAATACTGTGTAGGTCCCCCTTGTGCTGCCAAAATAGCTCTGAACCTTCGAGGCATGGACTCCACAAGACCTTTGAAGGTGTGCTGTGGTATCTGGCACCAAGATGTTAGCAGCAGATCCTTTAAGTACTATAAGTTGCGAGGCGGGGCCTCTATGGATTGGACTTGCTTGTCCAGCACATCCCACAGATGCTCAATCAGATTGAGATCTGGGGAATTTGGTGGCCAAGTCAACACCTTGAACTCTTTGTCAAAGTTCCTCAAACCATTCCTGAACAATTTTTGCAGTGTGGCAAAGTGCATTATCCTGTTGTCCTTGTGATAATCAGTTGGCCATTTACATATACATTGCTTCCATGATCCAGTAAATAAGAGGGTGTACTTCTAGCAAATCAGTTTACAGCTGATATAAATGAAAAATAAATTCAAACTAAGCTCTAAGCCTGAACGGTACAAAACATAGACCAAAAGCCCTGGTAATCATTACGATCATTATTTCATTTCTCTTTTTACTGCAGCTCCTAAATGTAAAGTAATGAATGATAAACACTGAGCAGAATGAAGCATCTTTTCCAAGTTGTGCAGTCAGAAGACAAAACATGTCGGTGTTGAAATTAATCAGCCCTATCAGCACATACACAAAGCCTACAGCTCCTTTGTGATAGTATTAATATGCGACAGAGGGCCTTTTAAAATTGACCTTCAGGCAGTGATTACAGAGTCATGAAGCATGATAGTTTATATATTGTCTTAATGGATCATATTAAATTCAGCATCTAATAAAATGCAAACTCTCTCTGTGGAAGGGATAGGCATAATATTTCTAGCAGAACTGAGTAAGGACAATAAATAATGAACCAGGCAGAATGATAAGCTCAAAAGGAAGGAAAAGGCCAAATTCTTTTTTTTTGTTTTGTTTTGTTTACTTCGGGCCACTGGAATACATTTGGGAAAATCTGCTGGGGGAAATATTGTTGTGTTTACCTGACGCTAGTGTGGCCCAATTCCAGCGATGGCCTAATGGGTTTCTAAGCCTACATGGCAGACATAGGGAAAATATTACCAGTATATACATCATTCCTTGTGTTAATGCTCTGTGGAATAAACCAGAATGTGTCTGAACTTTGCAGTGGTTTTTTTTTTTTTTGTTTGTTTTTTTCAGGTCATGCCTCATTCTTATTCTCCAATATATATCTTGAACACTGTGCTCTTTACTGGAAACTTTGAATACAGGGCTGCATTATAATGGCAATGTATAGTAACTTATTATTTGAAGTACTATTGTGATTGCAATAAGTAATGAAGATTTAGGGGGCTTTATATAGTTGGATACGTAGTTGTGATGCACTTCATGGATGTCTACTTATAATACATGCAAAATTAACTGAATCTTTAATTCAATTCATTGAATATGAACCTATCCTCAGTAAGCACTTTACGCTGGTCAGGGATATGAATCCGGAGCCTATTCCAGGCCCATTTGACGCAAGGCAGGAATACAACCTGGACGGGCCACCAGTCCATCACAGGGCATCACACACTCACACATTTACTCATTCATGTACCCTAAGCAGTTTGCAGAGACATGTCATCCACTGATAACAGTTTCTTGCTGGCAGACAAGTACTAATATTGCATAATACACAGACATTCATTTTGTTGAGCATAGCAATTCAAACAGATAGCTTAATCAAGCATTGTCTTACATCATAACACAGCACTGTCGAATGCTTAATTCTAATTGGTCAGAAGGTGGTGCTTAAATTTCTATAACATCACAGCTCTGACAGTAGTTCCAGATTTAACGTTTATTTTAGTGTACTTGTTCTAATATGTTATCCTTTCTATAGTGACAGCTAAGACAGAAACTTGTATAGCAGACATTCCACATAAACAGATTTTAAAAGACTTCCAGACTAATGAACTCCTTCTTCCCCTCAGCCATTAGACTTTTAAATGGGTAGCCGGTGGACACAGACTAGTCTCACATATCTCATAGAATAGGTGGGCTGAACTGCTACAGCTCATAGCATAAGAAATGCTATTTCTTATCGAGTAGCTTCATCTCGATTTGCACACTGTTAAATGTGACAGCTGCTATTATTATTGTGTAGTTGCACTCAGTTTGCTACAGGCTACTGTACTATTGTTTTGTACATAAGTCAATATTGCACACTCGCACATAGAGATATACTACATATTACCGCTACATGTGAACACGTTACTGTTACTACATGCACTGTAATATTGTTTTGCACAAGTCAACATTGCACATGTTACCATACTATTGTTTTGCACAAGTCAATATTGCACACTCATATATATATAGATGTACATAGTCTATATTTCTATATACATAATCTATATTTCTACTTCTGCAACATAGCTATACTTTATTACGTCTGTTTGTATGTATGTGTATGTCTGTTTTTATTTTTTTACATAGTTGGCACTTGTCTTGGCATTCAATGTGGACAGCAAAGGAAGAATTTCATCGTACAGGGAAACTTGTTTTTCCTCACTGCGCACATGACAATAAACGCTTTGACTTTGAATTTGAATTTAAAAATGTGTGTAATCATTGATGTGGTTCGGCTTTCTGTGGAGAGATGTTTATTTAGCATTTTTGTAAGGAGTCTTCAGTGTCTGTGGTTCGAAACAGTCAGAGGTAAAATGGTAAGTTTGAGGTTTCCGACAGTCTTCAGGACAGAGGGTTTTGTGCTTTGTGGTTTCTTTCTTGTCTGTTTAACATGACAAGAAACAATGGTTTTGTAGCTGCTATAACAGAAGTGATAACAGGAACTAACTTGTTTAGCGGACGTTCCAGAACATTAACTGTAATGTAATGTGAAACGTATGACAAGGCTTTCTTAAATTTAAAAGAAAAACTGTAATTGTTGGCACAAAAAAACCTGTAATTGTTGCAATTCTAATAGCTGTGGTATAAGAGCAATAAAACTTTGTGATTTACTGTTATTTGATGCTCCGTATAATCCTACATCACACCATCTTGTCACTGATTACTTTCCTGTAACAACCCTGTCGTGTTTTATTCCTTACTTATTTATTTATTGAGTGGTGATGTTCAGAGTGTTCTAACTACTAAGTGAAGTAAAGCATTTCTGATGTTTTGTCATAAATTACTTAATTATTTAATGTCCAAAGTTGTGATTTTGACTTATACGATATGTATTGTGCAGGCCCACTTTCAACATTACAAATGCTTTATTTCACTATAACTATTCTTCATTGTTTGAATAGTGGTAAAGCAACTAAGGAAAGAGTGACACTTTGTCATTCCTCCACTTCCCAGCTTCATACACCTCTGACTCATTGACGAATATGAAATGAAGTTGTGATTACTTATCTTTTACCTTGTCCATTATACATGGAGAGTACAGAAAGAGCCTATAAAGAAATGCCTATCGGCTCCTGGTGTGTATGAGCCTTTCAAAATGGTAGTAATAAACCCCCCATACACACTCATATTCTATACCTACACACACACCAACTCAGCAATCTGAGCTTATCAAATCGCAGAAACAGAACAAGGCAGCACATTAAGGAAGCTTGAGGCAACATCCTAGAAATCTCTGATCTGATAAAAATAGTAGAGGCACACCACAGTGCACGGCTTATTTCCAACAATCAGTGAGTGAGTTCAGTCTCTTCTGCTCCTTGACTGCTCCTTTGGAATTGATTTCATGTTATTCAGTTCCCTAAAGGATCAGAATAGCCTCCACATGACACGCAAGCAGCCTAAAAAAGGCAGCACATGAGGAAACGCAAATAGGCATATTTTTTTCAGTCCCGTCATCAGTTCGGCTTGTGAGACCTCGGAATGAGCACCAACGCTGGATTTGACAGAGTCCAATCAGTCACTCTATTTTCAAACATTCTCTATTGCAAACCTGCCAAAATCTGCGCCTGCATTTTAAACACGAGCTCCGATATGTCCATTGGGAGAAAATAATAGGCAATGTAATCAGTCAAATACAACAAGATTGAAGCTGTACATTTCACACACTCCATTTTGCAAGAGCGCATAGTTACCATCTTTAAATAATTTCAGATGTATCTCAGCTGGATGAATCAGTGACAAGATCATTAGGCATAAAGCCTCATTCATTCCTGCATCATGAGTTTGTTAAATGGAAATGAGCAAGGGAAACAACCAAAGTGCTTTGTATTCTCTGGGCTCTGAAGGAGCTCTCTTAGATGTCTGGTGTCTAACTAACCGTTGACTGTGAGATGGACCCAGCTGCCGTTGTGGAAGGTGTCGTACTGCTGTTCCAGCATGAGAACCCTGCACTCGTACCAGCCCTGGTCCTCCGAGCGCACCTGATCGATCTGCAGAGACGCCTTGCCATGTAGGCTCGTCCTACCTGCAGCAGATACAGACAGGAACACAGCATTCTGTAAAGCATTCACATTCATCACTCTGTCACAAAAACCAAAGACCACACCAGAGCTATATTTGTGCTTACATCACAGCGCTGTTGAATTCATAAATCTGACTGGTTCAGCTGCTATGTGCAGATTTTTATAAGGAGAATGTTTATTTAACATTTAAGCAAGGAGACTATGCATTAAGGTAAATCTGGTGCTTTAAGATGACTCTCCACTTTGCAGTTTATTGGTAAACTGACCAATATGCCTTTTCTATGTATAACTGTATACTGTAATAAATTATATAATCACACTACTGAGTGTTACCCAGAAGACGATGGGTTCCCTTTTAGATCTGGTTCCCCTCAAGGTCTCTTTCTCATGACTTCTCAGGAAGTTTTTCCTTGCCGCTCTTGACCTTGGCTTGCTCATTAGGGACCTAAATCTACATTTGGATTTCTGCTCAAGCTGCTTTCTGACAATATCTATTGTTAAAAGTACTAAGAAGTAAAATTAAATTGAATTATTCCAGCAGTTGTCAGCTGTCAATTTGGCCAATTTTGAAGTCAAGATGATAGATTTTTTGTTGTGTTATGTGGATGTGCTGTGTTATGACGCTCTCTGTTATGTTGCTAACTCTGACTTTGAAGTTCAGTGTAATTAAGAGCCTTATGAACACTCAGTTAGTAAGTAAATTAAGTCTGGATACTGTATCTTATTGAATATACCATGCTAAATAACAATGTGACAGCCAAAATTATTTATATATATATATAAATATATATATAAATATATATATATATATATATATATACATATATACTGTATA
>CM075016.1:7217358-7229763 GCA_037576675.1 Pangasius sanitwongsei | reverse complement strand
ATATATATATATATATATATATATGTAATCTAAAATATGTGTGCTCAACTTAATGAATTGATGGAGGTTAGACATTTAATTAATGTAGGAGTTGGATTTGAGAGTTGTTTAATTAATATAATAAAACCAATGTTTTTGTTCATTTGATGCTCCTGTAATGAAAAGCTGACCATGGTTTGAGGGACATGGGGACTGAGCACTCATGTTAATTTAAATTCATAACTATATCTATAAAAAATTTGCTCCTCGAAATAAGCATTGATTAAGGAGTGGACTTTCAAAACTATAAATGCTATAAATTATTCTACTATAAATTATGAAATCTCGAGAGGATGTTGGCACTGACAGGAACTATAACTATAGTATTACATTAACATGATTAAAACCTATGGTAGAAGAGTACAGCCGTAATGTGGAATCTGGAATAGCAATGTGTGCAATGTTGGTATTAAATCCTCACTAAGTGCACTTAACTCTGTATACAATCCACTGGATTTTATCAATTAATGTCGCTCACAATCACCTTGGACTGTATCAGTGCCAGTGACCAGAGATGGCATGTCAAGCTAGGACAAGGATGTTTATGCACACTATATGGCCAGAAGTATGTGGACACCTGACAATAACCCCCATGTGTGGGCCTTTCCCAAACTTTTGCCACAAAGTTGCAGGCACATGATTGTCTAGAATGTCTTTGTATGCTGTATCATTAGGATTTCCCTTCACTGGAACTCAGGGGCTGAGACCAAAAGTGTTCAAGCCTGATAATGCCCATGTGCACAAAGCGAGGTCCAAGAAGACATGGTTTGCCAAGGATGGTTTGGAAGCACTCAAGTAGCCTGCATGGAGCCCTGATCTCAACCCCTGTACACCTTTGGTATGAATTGGACTCCTGACTGCACGCTAGTCCTCCTAGCCCAACATCATCGCCCAACTTCACTAATGCTCTTGTGGTTGAATGAGCACAGTTCACCACAGCAACATTCCAGATCTAGTGGAAAGCTGTCCCAGAAGAGTGGAGGCTGTTATAGCAGCAAAGGGGACCAACTCCATATTAATGCCCATGGTTTTGGAATGGGACGTACAACAAGCACATATGGGTGTCAAGTGTCCACATACTTTTGGCCATATAGTGTACTTATATTACTGAGAACTGAATAATGCAACACTGTATAAGTACTTATACAGCCATCTTTGATATTAACCCTATAATGCTATCACATAACTGTATACATTCAAATGTAGACTACTTGAATGGCATACTGTGACTCGCAGAACCCATGTTACACTTTCATCAGCAATAAGTGAGTAAAATAGTGTAAATCATACATTGTGCCGTTACAGATTGGTATGCTTCTCACTGCATTGGAAGCCATGTCCTGGTCACCAAGTGAGATACCATCTCTCATTTCCATGGTGGAAGACATTCCTTGAGATTAAACATCGGCATATTGACGGTGTGGCCAGTCTTCATGCTTCACAGCACTGGTGTATCGACCAGTAGATATCATAGCCCTGGGATCACAAGCAGTACCTGAGAGAGGAAACTGCAGGTTTCTAGAGCAGAAAATCAATATGCCATGGGGAGAGAGGGGCTGCAGCCTTGCAGTAAAGGAGATTTTTATAAAATCAGAGCTTTGGAGAAACACATCTATTTTCGCACAGGGTGATAAAGTGCTGATGAGGGGAGGCGTCAGCACCGAGGTTAGAGAGCAAATCTATGCTCTCTTGGCAAATGAAAAAGATTATCTCAGCCTCTACTTGAGAGGTGCATTTCCCATCATCCTGACTGTTAACTATAGCCAGATTGCTCTTTGTGCTTCTCATCTTGGTTTATCTTAGAGTGATTTTTCAGTACCTACTCATTGTTTAATGCAGGCTGAGGAGCAGGAGCCAAGCTTTTTAGCTGCTTAATGAACATAATCCAGATGCCAGGGCTTGGGAATTAGGCATTGTGATTGCTATGCGGCAATTTAGGGACTGTAGCACAAAGGTCTGAAGATCACTTCTGCAGGAAACTGTGGGTAAATTACATTAAACATGCTGCGGTAGTAGCCGAATAGTTCATTTCCGGTTTCGTTCATTTCACTGGAATGGATAGGGCATGCTGAACCAATTAACCCTAATAATGCAGCTCATGTTACACAAGGGGTATTTTAAGTTAAAGCAGTTATTTAAATTTTTCTTGTGTCTGACACGATACTGGGCTCAGCAGGTTTTTAACTTGCCAAACTAGACACAACCTAAAATGTAAATAGGAACCTACTGTATGCGTGGTAATGAATAATTTAACACATCTTACCACAAGTGACATTTCCTCAGGGGTTAAACTGGAGGGAAGAGAGAGTGGCGCTCCTTCACTTTCAGTTCAGGTGAACAACAAGCAGAGCTGAGCTCTGGTACTATCATTTCAGTGGAAATACAGAATTAATTATATTGTGGCATAATGGCGATAGTAATAATGATTTAAAATCGTTTCACACAGCTTTATAGAGGAATTAATAGTGAAACTGTGCATATCAAAATTCAGACCTCAAACAAAACTACAGACTTAAGGGTTATTCAGAGACATATACAAGAGTTATGCATCAAGGGTGAAGTTTGCTGTAAACAAATATTAAAAAAAAAAAAACCTAAAAAATGCAAAATAATAAAATATGCTGGATCAAGTCAAGGGTGAAGGCACAGGCCCAAGGGCCCAAGGGCCCAAGGAGTTAGGAGTCCCCAAAGACAGAGCCATCACATAAAGTTGCTCTTATTAACTACCCAGAGACAAAGTTCCAAAAGCCTCCCTGAAGAACTGAAGAAATTGACTACACAATAACTTCGAAGATGAAAAGAAAGAAAAACCATCATTACGCCTTCAGAGTGAGTGTTTATCACTTTGCTTTTCTGTAGGACTTTGGGCGGAATCCTTTGTTATTGATGACATTCAATGTAGGGGCATTTTGTGTGCGTCCGTGCCCAGGGGCCCACTGTCTCATTGCATTGATCTCGTTGCTGGATCAAGTGCTATTTTATAAGCTGTTGAATAATGAGCGCGGAAGTCGTATTGTTAAATTAAACCAAATTTGCAGTGATTAATGTGATAATTACAACTATGACTGTATGCGGCAATGCACTGACAATATACAAGACTCCTGTTAGATTTCAACGCTTGCCATCTTTTCATTCATATACTGTATAATCGTGACAGTCTTTTTTATTTTTCAGTTTTCTCTTGCTTTTGTGTTACATCATATTACATTTGACAGCCAAAAACTGATGTCTTCAGTCCACATTTTCTGTCACTCCATTGTTTTTCAGACTTAAATACAACAGTAGGTTTTTAAAGATGGTCAGTTTTCCCTTGCTTAAATATTGACATAACGTTTGGACTTAGGTCTCTATAAATAACTAAAATAAAATATGTTGATTTTACTAGTTTGAAGGCCTTACAGTATTATATATCTCTGCCAGAAAAGAATCAGATGATAGTTTGCTATCATTTTGATTCCGAAACTGGTATTAGGTTCGGCCACCCAATTGTAGTGAGTTAAATCAAGCCCTTAGGACAGAAACAGATATACTGTTTTAATCACATTTCCATGATATCAACGGCCATGATATTTAACCCCTGGTTTTACTGCCCGCCTCAACCACCCGAACCCTTTGGACAGATTTAACAAAATAAAGGCTAAAAGATTAAAAAACAATGAAAAAGCACTGTTTTAGTTTTGCTTGTACACAAATCTTATTCTTCTTGGCTCATTTAATATGCTTCTGTTTTGTGACAGGTCTATCACTCACCCTTTTTGCTCTTTTATATCCTGTATCTCCATTGACATCTATCTATTTTTCTCCCTGTGGCTGTTTCACTTGCCTCATCCTAGTAATACAGGTATAGCAATAAGCAACTCTCGCCTGATCTCAGTGAAAATGAATGATTTATGGTTGCTTTCACTAATAAGTGTTCAGGACAAGTTATAAAGAGTTCATGCATCTATCAAAACCATGCTTAATGCACTGTTGTGGCATGAGGCGAAGCAATCATTTGGGATGTGAAAAAGTAAAATGAAAAGTGAAGCGATTACCAAGGGTCCAGAGGGATGGTGCAAGGACATTCCTAAAATACATGCTGTTTTTGAGGAAAACAGAAATCCATGTGCACAAAGAGCAAACATTTTTAGACTTATTCTGAGACTATTAGATAGTGACGCACTACAAAGGTACAATTTATACACCTTTTGCTGCACAAATTATCATTAGTTATGAGTAATAACTATAACATTGAAAATAAAATCGAAAGTTATGAGTTTTAGATGAAACTGATTTACAAGCTTTCACCAGCTTTAATCCGAGCTACGAGCTTTACTTGAATCCAAGTTTTAAGCTTTAGTCAAATCCAACTTATGAGTTTTATTTGAATCTGAGTTACCAGCTTTACGTCAAATCCATGTTATGTTATTTATCTGAATGAGTTATGAGCTTTAGTCAAATCCATGTTATGAGCTTTAATCAAATCTGATTTACAAGCTCCAATCAAATACAGATAGATTAGTTGGTTAAATCTGTAACACTGGCCATACAGTTTGCAGTTTTGAGAAGGTAAATACATGAGCACTCACTTCACTAATGTTAGCTGGTTAGCCTGTTTCTTACAAAAAAAAAAAAACAAGCTGTCATAGAGGCATCCATGTTTATTCTCACTTTGTAGCTCGAACACATCAAGGTGGGAAATGACATAATTCTGAGTTCTGATTTCCCACTTTTGATGAGTTAAGTCGAAATAAGCAGTAATCCTCATAAGTCCACCCTGGGTGCCGCCCATGGTGTTTAGAGAGCACAGCCTGAATTTTAAAATAGCCTAGGAAGAACAGACCAGATGTTTTTATTCTAAATATTTTTGGTGTCATTACAAATGGATAAAAATATCCCTGCAAGATATGAACTATGCCCACTTCATCAGGCAGCATGTTAGGACAGAGCTGGTGGCTAAAAATCACCAAAAAAAAAAATAATAATAATTTATGCCACTGATTGTTGCTATGGCAATTGGCAGACACCTTTATCCAAAGCAACTTATATTTAATCTCATTTATACAACTGAGCAGTTGAGGGTTAAAGGCTTTGCTGAAGGGCCCAGCATTGGCAGCATGGCAGTACTGGGATTTGAACTCACAACCTTCTAAACAGCAGTCCAACATGTTAACCACTGGACCAAGAGAAGTTCTTCAGCTAAGCCCTACATGTGAATTGGGTTGAGTCAGGGGTGAAATCATTGTGGGAGGAAACACAGTCTTTCATAATGAGCTGCAGTCTGACTGTAGTAACTACAGTAAAGATGCTGCTGTGCTGCATTGGCTCATTTCAGGAGAACTGAAATTGAACATGAGACCTCATTTCTGATTTAAATTGTGATGAAGAAGCAGCCAAATAGTGAGATGATCAGTTCTTTTACTACTCTCTGCTTTCACACCAAAAATCTATTTATTTTTATGTGAGCTGGAGATTTGCTGGTGGGCTTTCATTTTGAATCATGCTAAGAGGGGACTGTCTGATTAAAAGTGTTTGGTCTCTCATCTGGAGAAAGTAAGTTCAAATCCCTACAATGTCACAGCCATCAGTGGCCAGGAGACCAAGACTGACCCAAGAGGGATGGAATATTCTTTCACCCCTGTCAATCATAGCGACACTAGCCAATCTGTGAGCTCATGTATGTAGAAGAAGACAGTTAGCACTTTTGTCTGAGTGTTCAGGTGCTCTGTAAAGCATCATGAACAGAGAATAGAAAAGATACAATGCCTGGCTTTATGTGTCTTGGAGAAAGTCCTAGCATTCACCTACATTGGTTTCTAGGTGTTGTGTGATAATGGAGAGATAGCTAGTGGGTGGGGATTGGCAAATGACCAAACTGAGAGAAAAGTAGAGTGCCCATGGGTGTGTCTAATCACTTTTCATAGTGTCTTTGATTTGTGTTAAACTCACACAATCTCACACAAATCTTATTCTAATCCTTACAAACGATGATGTTGCCTCCTCTTTCTAGTGCTCCACAATCTTCAGTCTGAGATAGATTACACACAAGCTGCTCACATGCCCTAGTTTAGAGAATCACGCAGCTCATGGGACACTTTCTTCACGTCTGCCACCAGGTTTGGCATATCCACATTGCTGATGTCACTGATCTAAGTGTGTCTTTCACAGCTCTGTGTGTGTGTGTGAAAGATACTCTACTAGCTCCAACAGCAGACGTGGGATAATTAATGTGTTATGCATTTTTTAACAGGAACAAGTGGCAGGTTAGCATAGAGCATCTCACATTGCTTATGCTTAGTAGGAAAAAAATCAACCTGAAGCTTTAAAAGCTTATTGATTAGAAAAGACATTAGATCGGATTTTAAATCTCATTAGCACATTCAGGCTAAGCAGGTCTGCTTAATGTATATATATGTCACATAATTAGCATTACAATGCATCTAAATGTTCAGCTGAAACAAAATTCGTGCAAGTTTGAACATTCAGGTTTTTAAAATAATGCATGAACTTGAGCCAAAGAATGTCCAAATGGACATACAGTACAATCGCACTCACAAACTATGAGCAATGACTTCTGGACTCACCGGCATACTCCGGATCCACATGAGGAGGATAGAAGCGGAAGTTGATGAAAAAAGGGATAGGCACACCAAACTTGAACCACTCCACCACATAGGGGGTCTGCTGGCCGTTGAGGGGGTGGCTCACATCACATCCCAGAACTACGCTCTCTCCTGCACGGGCCGTCACAAACTGGGGCTCCTCTCTCACGCCGTGGACACCTGGACACAACCCGACATACAAGAAGGGTTTTGAATAACACATACGTTATTTTACAGGAAGCAAATATCGAACATTTCACCAGAATAATTCATGAATTTAACATACACCCACCGTCCACTTTATTAGAAACACCTGTACACCTGCACATTTATGGAGTTATCAAATCATTCAATCATGTGGCAGCAGCACAAGGCATAAAATCATGCACCATTCTGAATAAACTCTAGAGACTGTTGTGCGTGAAATCCCAGGAGATCAGCAGTTTCTGAAATACTCAAACCAGCCCATCTGGTACCAACAACCATGCCATGGTTAAAGTCACAGAGATCATATTTTTCCCCATTCTGGTATATGATGTGAACATGAAGCTCTTGACCTGTATCTGAATGATTTTATGCATTGTGCTGCTGCCACATGATTGAATGACTGGATAACTGCATGTGCAGGTGTACAGGTGTTCCTATTAAAGTGAACAGTGAGTGTATATTAAAGATGTAAATTTTTGGTTACCCGACAAGCCTAAAAACAATCAAAAATGAACAAATTTGAACTATATTAAGAAATCAGATGCTGATGCAGTATTGCTGCAATTTCTAACATCCTAATGTTAATTTTAAAGTTTATATATATATATACACTATAGCAAAACAGTAATATTAGTTAAATAAAGATAAGTCATCATTAGCCTACCCTCAAGTAGTGTTTTTTTTATGAAATATGAAATATTGTTATGTTTATATGTTAATGAATCAGTCGAATACACATTCTGATAGACAGGTAGCTAAGAATACTTCAAAAGCACTTATAGTGCATGATGTAAATTAAATTCTTAAGTAAACTGTAGATTTTAATAAGGTACTATCACTGACTGGTAATCATGGTATTATTAGTGATGGGAGAGGGCATTGACGATCTCTTCCCCATTAATCAGTGCCGTGTTGGTGACTGAACGATGAATGCTATTAAACCTGTAGATACCTTTCAGACTGCAGTTATATTCAAATTGAAGAAGAAGATCAAGTTAAACTTATTTTGATTGTCTGTTTGCACTGGAAAAATAGCCTATCAATCACAATCTTTCCAAAAGCATGCTCACTTTTAAAAATCTACCTAAGCCTAATCATGGGTTTACCAAATCCAAACAGATTATATCTTTGACTTCTCTCTGAAATAACTGAAGGGTTTTCAGTATAGCCTTCTAGCCTGTTTCCCCCTTCCCTAAGACAGATGACACTTTCTCTGCTCTGAAACCTGCCCTATACACATCATCCGCTGTAAACTATGCAAGCGGTAATAAAGACCCTCACCGTGACAACCAGTCTGCCTCGCTGCCCATGAAAGGCTTGAAAAGCCTCCACAAACATGTCCACCAAGACTGTTTTCTGTTTGTGGCAAAGCTTAGTACCTGCTATCACCAAAACCTCCATCATTACTGAGCAGATCATGCAAAGCGCCTCCTACTCTACTACTCTACATCCGAGATGTACTAGCTGTGAAAAGGTCACTTCCTCTCTCTCTGAACCCACTAAAACTGCCCTGGACTTCAACATTGATGGTAGTTATCATCATGAATTCAAGCATCATTATACTGATAGAGCAGTGGAGACTGGAGAAGTCTTTTAAGATGACTTCATGAGAGATAGGAGTTTTTTAAATCTGGTTTTAACTTTTGTTTTAGTTGTCTACCGATTGTAGGTGTTGGGTAAAACCTATTTGGTAAAGGGACTACACCCTGGATGGGGCGTTGATAATTCTCACCTCCTAACTAGTTCTCCCTTATCGCATGACAGCTCCCGAGCAGAAAGGCTAACGTGGTTCCTCAGAGGCATGTGAAGTGTACAAATTATTTCTGAGAACTCAAATAATCAACCTGCCAACTGAAATTTCAAATGATTTTGTAAATTAACTTTAATAACCAACAGCATAGCTCAAACCATTTGTATTTGTCAGTTATTGATCCCCTAACATGAATGGATTCATCCAACCAGGAGCTAAGCTATAGTTAGGGTTATTTTTATATTTAAAATGTTTAGTCAATTTACATGTAATCAAGGTAAATAAATAAATAAATAAATCAGGATCAACAGGATCATAAGATTTTTCTACAAACTGACAGTTTTCTACCTGTTCGACTGCCAACTGTTTGCCTTTTATAAAGAGGCAGCAGACGACAGTCCCACCGCATTAATGAGATGACACACAGCACCTCCGGCCAGCTAATTGATCGATTCTAAATTGCTGTTGGTCAGATTTTATAATAAGGGAGATGGATTAGTCAATTGACATCCCAGCCCTGTGAGTAATGCTAAAGGTCATTGTACCTGCATCAGCAAAAAATATTCTCAGGAATGGATTTTTCCCCATTGGTTTCACTTTGTAGCTTGAGAATGTTCACTTCAATAGGATGTAGAATACCTACAGCACTTCAATGAAGAGGAAAATCACTGCTGGAATAAAAAAAAAAAAAAACTGCTGACAGCACGCTCTCCACTCCTGAGACACTGTGTGGAAAACCAAGTGGCTTGCTCGGTAACTTCTCAAAAGGAGCTAAAAGCTAAAACTGCAATGCACTATTTAGATACAAAAAAAAAACTTGTTACCATTAAAAGTACTGCAGAAAAGTTCAGAAGGCCACCAAGTCTAGGAACACAGCCGAGAACAAAAACATTAAGAATCCGTATATTTGTGTTGCACTGATAGGGCTTTTACTGCAGTAGAAATTATTTCCACATCTTCTTCCGTAAGTGCTGCTATACATCAATTAGCAGTACTATTTACCAGTTTAATCTTCTTGTTCTAGGGAAATAGGTCACTTTATTAGATTTTGCCTGCACAGAAACGGAACAGATTTCATCAAATTACACGTGTAGCCCTGAGCTTATTGTGAAAGTTCAAGTATGCAAATATAAGCCACACAAAAAGGCGGTTTAGCCATAATGAATGGCCAAGGGGACACTCTCTTAAACTCTCTAGATCCTGCACATGACGGCAACCTTGCAATAAAACCCCCTCAGCCCCACACACAGGGTACATACAGGTTTAGGCTTGTTAATGTGGACATCTTACAACCTAATTGGAGGCTTATTGGATAAAATGTTAGCAGAACCATGTATTGCACACACATTATAATCATAATAAATATTGTGCATCTGGGATTGGAACAAAAGCAATTACACATGAAAAATAGCACTGACACAAACAGGCTAATTTGTTATGGGCACAACACAGGGTTTATACAGAAGTAGCCCCTGCAGGCCAAGTTCATCACATTCTGAGCTGTGGCTGCGCTGATGCAAGCGATCACCTTTTAGTCCACTTCAGTCTGCTTCTGCCCTCACAGGCACAACAAAGTCAAATGAACCCTTTAGCACAAGTCCTCTCAGTCATTCTGTACGTTAGTAGTGCAAAAATGTGTCCTTTGTGAGCAGTGCCGAACAGCAGAAGGCTCCTTCTCCAGAGGTGGAATTATTTTATTGCTTTTGTCGAAGACCTATGTTTTATTATCCTTACTGTAAGGTTTAAATACTTGATTAAGTCGATTTTCTGGGCGCCCCATTCAGATTACACAAGTCACCTGCACAGACTTCAGGCCTTCAAGGTTGCCAGATTATTCCTGAGTAAAAGCCAAAGATGGCGCCAGAGGTGGCATCAGAGATGGCGTTTTTCAATAGCATCTTGACCAGTGTTTCTCAAAGTAGGGTCCAGGGACCCCCAGGGGTCTGTCAAATATAGCCAGGGGGTCCGTGACCCCTTTTTGATTTTGTTACAGTAGCAGAAATCACAACCCACATTATCACAGTTATTATATTTAGGGGTCCAAGCACCAAAGTCAACAGGCCTAATGTGTTCTATTGGTGAAAATTTCAGGGAAAATATGTATATGTATTCAAATAATATTAAAGATCCATACTGAGGGGGTCAGTGGAATTTATTTTACAGTTAAGGGGGTCCTTGACTACAATATGTTTGTAAACCACTGAACTAGACCACTACATTTAAACACAGTTGTCTTGCCAAAAAAAATGGGGCATAGAAAGCGCAGACTGAAGAAGCGAATAGATTTTTTCTTTGCTGTCAAATGTGAAACAAATACAACATAAAAGCAAAAGGCAATTAAAAATTTAACATTAATACAGATGAATATTGTTCATCTGTAACAATATTTCCATATTGTTGCAATGATAATATGAATGAGAAGATTGCAACAATATGGAAATCTTAACAATATGGCTTCGACATTCGTTATTCAGGAGTTTATAAAATAGCACTTGATCCAGCACATCCTATTATATCATGTGCTGATAGTTAATTGTGCGCACAATTTAATGTAGCACCAAGATACTAAATCAAGGTCATGAATGTGTGTGCAGCTACTGAAATTGAACAACTGTACTCTTAATTAATTACATTTCCAAAACAAACACACTTTTTTATTATTCTTTACATTTCTAGACCTTCAAAGTACTCAATACAAATCTTGAAGGTCTCTTCTCTCATCCAGCCAATTAACTGTATGCTTTTCATCAATCGAATGGACTCTTTCTTTTTTTTTTTACATTTCGTTTTAGAGCATCCAATCAAATTCATCAACAATTGTGCTAATTCGTTATCTGCTGCTACATACTTAATTTCAAATGTTAAAAACATTACATTTTTCATTTAATACTTGAGTACATTTAAAAGTTGCAGATATTTGGCTTCCACCTGAGTAGATTTTTGTCCGAATGCTTCCGCTTTTAAAAGACACTATCATCACTATTTTTGACACTATCATCTATACTTTCAATTAATTATAATTTCTCAGTAATTTCCCCACCGCTGGTTGTGTTATCCAACCCAATCCTCTTGATAGTCCAACACACCTAAATCAGGTATTCACTTTTCTGGACTTCTTGATTCAGACTGGTTGTAATTAAAAGACAGCAAATAAGTCAACCTTAAGAATGGCTCTAAGGGCTGGGGTGGGTAACACTGGGAGAGATACAGCATCATCTCAGAAATACTATTGATGGAATTTTTAATGAAGGCACATAGAGTGCAAAAGCTTGCTTACACACACAGATGCTAGTCCACAGTAGGGCTTGACCAACAACCAATACCATTACCAATTTTAAGGTGTGATCATTTCACCATTGTCAAATATTAGCAATTTTCATAAAAGTACAATAAAAGAATGTTTTGGGTTCCCAAATGGTGCAATTGTCTTAAGTTGACTTAAGAGTGGCTAAGAGAGCTTAAAACAAATATTTGTGCCATCAAGCACGCCTTGATGTCTGTAGACCATTTTATGAGTCATTATCAGTGCTTCAACAGAATGTCGATGCCAGTAAGTCAGTGAAACTCTATCATCAGTCATTTGTATTGGCCAACCAGTATATCTTTCAGGTCTTAGTCCATAGTGAGTTAAGAGCTCTGAATAATTTTGTTATAATATATACTCTATTATATATATATACACACACACAGTCAGGTCTGGAAGTATTTGGACAATGACGGAGTTTTTGTGATTTTGTCCAAATACCTTTGAGACCCTGAAAATGGAGGTACTTTGTTGAAAATGGCTGTAATTCCTAAATGGTAAATGCTATATTTTTGTGGAACCTC
>CM075016.1:7195728-7217258 GCA_037576675.1 Pangasius sanitwongsei | reverse complement strand
ATCCATTGTGGTGGAGTATAAAGGCAAAATCACAAAAACTCTGTCATTGTCCAAATACTTCCGGACCTGACTGTGTATATATATGCAGTATATGAGCAACAAAATCAATTTATAAAACATACTAATTTGTGACCTTAGTGTAGTATTAAGGTTCTATCTCTTGTTCAATATTAACCCATATAAAACCTTATGATACTAATTGTATACAATACAAATTGCTATTTTCTATTTATTACTCGATGCGTAATTTTCAGGATGTTCACACACATTAAAACTTGTCACCTCTAAGATCTCAGCATAAGGCAAGGAAGGAGGAGGGTGTGAATCCTGCTATCAGCTGCACACGTCAGACAGCAAGACAGCATTAGACTTGTAACACAGAGACACATCGGGAATCTGCAATCATGCAGCAAGGGAAGCAGAGGTGTACTGAGAAGTACAGAGAACCACTCGGCTGCCTGGGCTACTGATAGATCCGTACCAGCCTGCCTTTGGTAAAGGTCATTTGACACAAAACAACTGGTCAGAGTCAGGCCAATGCCGGCAACACATACTGTAGAGAGGCAACAGAAGGAGTGAGTGATCAAACCAAACCTGTACCACAAACTCAGCACACAGGGAGTTTTAGACAGTGATTAACAGGAACATGCTCAAAGGCAGGTGCTCTACCCTGGAATCTCTACCGTGTCACTGGAATAATGCCTACGTCATGATATTGCAGCAGAATACAATACATGCTAGACCCAACCAAGTTCAAGTCATTTACTGTTAAAGGTTGGGCAGTATGGCGATATGATACTGATATCATAATATAATAGCACCATGACACACTTTTTCTTAGTGTCATTGCTTTTAAAACATTTTAAAAGCCTGATTTTGCTCAACACTGGGCATAAATATATGAATCTGTAATGGCTTTGATATTTTTGCCTTATACCACAGGCATTGAATTAATTGATCGGTGTTGATTAATTTTCTATAAGGGCAGCTTGTTTCTACAGTAACAGCTAAATCACAAGGACTTGTAATATGTGTGATTGCTGATATGGTGAGGTTTTCGAAGTTTATGGAGCATTTTTGGAAGGAGTCTCCTGTGTCAGTGCTTTCTGACATGTCAGGCTTAAAGCTGTTTAAGCTGTCCGACGTGAGAAAGTCTTCAGGATGGAGAGCTTCCTCAACATGACAAGCTGTATTTTTTATATTATTAACTTCAAGAGAGGAGAAAAAAGACTGGTGGGGGAACAACTATTTATAGCTGTTATAAGGTAAGTGATAAAGCAAGAAACTAAGTTGTTTTGTGAATGTGTTGTTTTTTAATACATAAAAAATTGTTAGCGTTGATAAGTTTCTGTGTTATAAGAGGCATAAAACACTTCGGGACGTGCTGTTATTGGAAAATAAGCTTCACGTCACATATCACATCATCCTGCTGCTGATTATAATCTTATTACAGCACACTTGGTCATGTTTTATTCCTTACATATCACTCACCCCAGTTACTGTCTTGATCCCATGAAACATTACTGTTTAAAAAATTTTAAGCACACACAGCTAATACCTGAACATGTGGATATCAGCTCATTTTATTTGCTTATACTGGCAAGAATCATTACAATACAGTAACTGCTTTCTTTTTGCAACATCTTTATATCAAGAAGACAAGCAATGAAGATTCTATTTTCTTCAGCTAATAGCTTTTGCTATTTACATATATCATAAAATCTTTTTCCTTCTCCTTTGTACTGATAAATATGGTAAGGATGCAGTCACCCCAACTGCCCCCTTTTAATTTTTGCTTTCAGTTTCCTTGTTATTTTTAAACACATCTGGCTGTCATTCTCTGTGTAAAATAAAAATTAGCAATGTTAGCATTGTGAGAAAACCAAGCTGGTAACAAGAGCTTGAACAAAGCTAGCTAGCTTAGGTCTGTAGTTCTCTTTTCCCTAAGTCCCAACAGACATGGTTCATTGTAGCTGGATCAACTAAACTACAGAACCTTTAGTTAGCTCCAAAGTAAAACCCAAGCGGCAATAACTCGCTTCTGGGAGATCAATTTGAATATCATTCTACAAAGCAGTATGGACTGCATATACAGTCCCCTCCGAAAGTATTGGACCGACAAGGCCAATTCTTTTGTTTTTGCTATACACTGAAGACATCTGGGTTTGTTATCAAAAGATGAACATGAAACAATAGATCAGAATTTCAGCTTTCATTTCCTGGCACCTTTGGCGGCAGACCACCCAATTTTTCAGGTGAGCAAAGGCATTGGAACAGATAATCTTAAAGTAAATAACACTTAATATTTGGTTGCATATCTCTTGCTTGCAGTAACTGCATCAAGCCAGCGACCCACTGACATCACCAAACTGTGGTATTCTTCTTTGCGATGCTTTTCCAGGCTTGTGCCACAGCTTCTTTCAGCTGTTGTTTGTTTTGGGGGACTTCTCCTCTTCAGGAGGTAAAATGCATACTTAACTGGGTTACGGTCTGGTGATTGATTTGGCCATTCTAAAACCTTCCACTTTTTACCCCTGATGAAGTCCTTTGTTGTGGTGGCAGTCTGTCTGGGTCCATTGTCTTGCTGCATGATGAAGTTCCTTCCAATTAGATTGGATGCATTTCTCTGTAAATTGCAAATTCCAATTTGGCCTTCTGATTCTTACTGCAGATGAGTGGTTTGCATCTTGTGGTATGGCCTCTATGTTTCTGCTGTCAAAGTCATCTTCGAAAAGTGCATTGTGATACCTTAACCCCTGCCCTGTGGAGACTGTTGGTGATGTCACTGACTGTTGTTTTTGGGTTTTTCTCCACAGCTCTCACAACTGCTGTTGTTTTCCTTGGCTGACAAGTTTGATGTCTAGTTGTTAGTACACTAGTTGTTACTTCCTTTTCCAGGACATTCCAAATTGCTGTACTGGCTATGCCCAATGCTCGTGCAATGGCTCTGATCAGCTTTCCCTCTTTTCTCAGCTTCAAAATGGCTTGCTTTTCTCCCATAGACAGCTCTCTGGTCTTCAAGTTGGTTTATAATTTTTAACAACGAATGCAGACTTCACAGGTGAAACCCAGGGCAAAAACCAAGAGAGTAGATATTCAGAGCTATTAATTGTTTATAAATTCGATCCAACAGAGCACACCTGGGCAACAAGAGACACGTATCAGTCATGTGTTCCAATATTTTTGATCGCTTGAAAAATGGCTGGGCTCAAATGAAAGGTGCCATGTTCTAAGTTGTTTACCACATCTAGATGTAAATATGAGGAAATGAAAGTTGAAATTCTGATCTATCATCTCATATTCATTTTTTGATCTCACACCCAAATGTCTTCAGTGTATAGGAATAACAAAAGAATTGGCCTTGCCATTCCAATACTTTCAGAGGGGACTGTATTTGGAAAACTGACTGATAACCACAGACACACTTCTCCCTGTGATACAGCATGTAGCATTGTCGCCTCACAGCTCCAGGGTCCCTGGTTCAACCCTGAGCTCGGGATACTGTCTGTGTGGAATTTCACATGTTCTCTCCATGTCTGCATGGGTTTCCTCTGGGTTTCCTGGTTTTCTCCCACCTCCCAGAAACATGCCACTATATGGAATAGCTATTCTAAAATGTGTGTGTACGGTGCCCTGTAATGTACTGGTTTCCAAGGGTGTATTCCTGCTTCAGGCTCAGTGTTTTTATTCAGTTATTCACTTTAAAGCATATTATTCTGTAACTTTTATGAATTTTCTGTAACTACACTGAAACTAATAGGAAGGTTATGTAGTTGTGAAAAGTCTGGGCTTGCCATGGGGTCCAGGGATGATTTTAATGAGTTTAATGAGTTAACCGTTAACTACCTGGGCAACTAGCATAATGTAATTTTTGTCAAAATCCAAGTAACTGAAAAATTCTGTATGGAAATTCTTCCATAGTAAGTGGAAGTATTAACGCTTTGCTTCTTTCGGTATAATTATGTAAGTCTGAACCTGATAACAAGTTGTAGGAGTTTATGGGTTATGTGATCGGAGCTAGAGAATCCTATGATATCTCTCTAAGCATTTTCGTGATTTACCTAAAACTGACACAGAGAGACAGAAGAGGGGAGAGGGAAATGCGGAGAGTAGCGAGGTTGAATTTTTCTTGCATTACTTATCACCCATATTTTCATTTTAATTCATAACTGCCTAAATCATTAGTAATATATATTGAAAGGGGCACTTCTGACTACAGCATAAGGCCAAATGCCCAAGCAGCCAGAGCCCACATGCTGGCTGACTAACTTTCCTATTCAGAAATGAGAGCCTACGCTCCACAAGAATTCTATTAGTACACTCACTTTAGAGGTCATGTTTTATTAAACTTGAACCAAATTGTGTCAAGATTGCATCATAAACATTACACTATCTTCTTCAACACAGTAACTTCATCACAGGATGAAAAATAAAGTTAGTAGAGTAGTACAGACACCTCAGGGACACCAGATGGTCACTAAGTCCTTTGAAAACGCAAGACATGGTCATTTTAGCAGGGTCACTGATGTCCATCTGAGAGAGTGTGCACCCTGCTCTCGTCCCATGAACTCACCCCATCTGGAGCCTAGTGTCCCTGAACTTCCCAATCTGTTTCCAGCCTCAACATGCGCTATACAGCAAAAAACATTTACTAGTCTGTTCCAGGCACTGGTTTGGAAAGAATTTGTCCCATTTTGGACATCATTGTTTTTTGTGTGTGTAGCGTTGCCACGTCACAGCTCCATGCTCTCTGGTTCAATCCAGAGTTCAGGTTCCTCATGTTCTCCCTGTGTCCGTTTGGGTTTCCTCCGGGTTCTCCAGTTTCCACCCACTCCCAAAAACATGCTATGCTAAAATGCCCATGGGTGTGAATGAGTGTGAGAATGTGAGTGTAAACCGTGCCCTTTGATTGACTGGCACCTCATCTAGCATGTATTCCCAACTTGCACGCAGTATTTCCAGGAAAGGCTCTGGATCCATCACCACCCTGACCAGAACAAAATGATTACTAACATTTGAATGAAGGAAGGATGGATGGATGGATGGATGGAATAAATGAATGAATGAATGAATTATTTAATGTTACAGCATTATGGTGAATATCTATAAGTCTATATATACACTTGCTGCCTATTTTATATGAACTCCTGCTCATTCATTCAGTTATCCAAATAGCCAATCATGTGGGAGTAGTGAATGCATAAAATGAAAATCCCAAGAGATCAGCAATTTCTGAAATACTCAAACCAGCTCATCCGGCAACATCAAAGATGCATCTGAGATCACATATTCCCCCATTCTGATGTTAACTAAAGCTCTTGACCTGTATCGGTATAATTTTATGCATTGCTCTTCGGTGAGTGAGTGTATATAGATTACACACAGAAAGCGTCCAGGGCAGGATGTGCAGGTTCCTCTCCATAATGCATATAAAGGCATTTGATTACATTTATAGCTAAAAATGATGACAGCAGAACTAATCCTTAGCAGGAAATGCAGTCTTTAGCAAAACACAGCAGGGCCTCAACCACTTTCTTTACATTAGATTAATCTATGATACGATCTGCACACAGGACAGCAGATTCCCAAAGCAGCTCACCGAGAGCATTACCTTTATAACATTACAACTGCAATGTGGTAAATTATACAACAAGCACAACGGAGCTTGGAATGTAGTATCCCTACCCCGGCACTACAGTCGTTTCCCTTTAAAAGGAGGTAATGTGTGAAAAGGAATATCACACAGTAGGGTTAAAATGATAAGACCTTCAGATGTGGAGGAGTTTCTACAGAGGTGTGTAGGTCTAGGCTTAGAACACAGACACCAAGTGCAGTTCAGTATCTGTAAGCAGATTGCTGAATATTTAATAGATCTGAAAGAGACAGCACGGGCCACACTGACACAGCTCCAGCTGACGGAGGGCTAAGCGGGACGGAAAAGTAAGGTGAGAAAGCGAGAGGATGCAGAGAGAAAGAGAGCGAGAGAGAGAGAGCACAGTGGCAGTGTGCCCAAGTCTGTCAGGAGCTAGTGCCTTAGCTCAAGCTTGCATGCATAGCTCTAACTCAAACTCAGACTGTACTGAGAGCTGCAATAAGCCACACTGAGTGACACATTTGCTGGTGACCAAATAGACAGCCCAGGGCCACCGAAAAATATCGAACAAATACTTTTAACCCTTGTGCTCTGTTCTGTAATTCGCAACGGAAGATTCATTTTGGGCAGCTGAGAGAAATAATAATATTTGAAATGACCAACTTTGAATACATACATTTTTGCAGAAAAAGGGGATAATATAATATCGATAGTGTGATAAATTATGTCACAGTACGCGTTTCTAACATATCGTGATATCTTTATATATATTTATGAATAGATTTCATGACAAACGGACTGATTGCAGCTGATTTGATGTTACAATTTTGGGCTTAATCTTTAAAATTGTACAATGATGGGAAAAGGATTGCAAAAGTCATGTTTTTTTTTTTAGACTTTCTCCAATAGAAGATCAGGTAAAACTACTAGAAGGGATATCATCCAGACAGATTACAGTTTATCAGCCAGGAACTACTGGATCCAGGTTCATTGATTTACTTGTGCAATATTGTGCTTGATTATCGGAAATAAAACTTATGCCTAGGAAAAAAAAGAACTTCAGGAAATGCAGTATGTAGTTACAGTATTACAGTCATTACAATTCTCTGTTCCACACCTGTTTTCATAAGACGGATGCCTTTATAAGATACAGAAACAAACCACTGCATTTGTTGCTTGATTTACAACCTGCTAAATTCTTGGGGGGAAAAAAAAGGTTACTGAGAGTTACTGCAGAAAATTAAAAGCTCTAATATAAAAGTTCTAATATAAACAGGTGAACCACTATGGACCAGTCACCTCAGAAGGCCGTGGGTCAAACAAACACTGCTTGGCAAGGTGGAGAAGGAGGTTGCTTTGCCAAGGGTGTGCATTATCAGCAATCAGATAGCTGTGTGAATACCTCTGTCCTTAGCTATCCATGAGCCGTGTCTCTCCTTATCTCATTCATACGTGTTCATAAAGTCACCTGAATTTAACTACCAGGGGCCTCAAAAAAAAAAAAAAATTAACCAATGAACTATGAAACCTGCTGGCATCAGACCCATTGGCATCAGATCCCCAGTTTATTCATTTCGTTCATTCATTGTCAGTAACAGCTTTATCCTGGTCAGGGTCGTGGTTTATCCGGAGTCTATCCCAGGAACACTGGGTGCGAGGCAGGAATACACCCTGGATGGGATGCCAGTCCGTCGCAGGGTGCGATACACACACACATATTCACACATAGGGGTAATTTAGCATAGCCAGTCCACCTACTGGTATGTTTTGCGACAGAAAAACCTGTGAAACCCGTGTAAACACAGCGAGAACATGTGAAACACAGCACAGACAGTCACCTGTGCTCAAGACTGAAGACCATGCCACCATGCTACCTTTTACTAACGTGTTATTTTCGTTTTTTATTTATGTGCAAACATACAGGCTTCTATGGATAAAGTTGTGACATGTGACTCACCATAAAAAGTATCTGACTGAACTTTATGGAGCATAAAATGACTGAACTTACTGTTTTATTGAGTATAAAATGACTAAACCCCTTGTTTTTGAAAAGCTTATATAAACACCATAGCAGTGTTTTGTTTGCAAAACTAAATGCCATGACACATACTGTGAAAATGTCATCAATTATTATTCTATCATATAGACCATATCAAAGTCCTAGGGTTAGCTTTACCTTAGTGAGGTTCAATTCATTTATATCACAGTAACACTTGTGCATGTTGCTATTATAAACCCAGGTTTTGGTGGTCAATTTGTTATGGAAACTAGCCTATGATACATTTTCGTTTTTAATGCCATGCCTTATTTTCCCATAATATCCTCCTTAAAGATGGTGCTCAGAGGCCAACCTGAACACAAATCCTGAACGAATCAATGCAAAGAATAAACCTTTCTGAGAAGTGAGACATTAAAGTACTAGTGATCAGTTGCTGGGAATGTATCTTTAGATCTCACGCATGTATGATTTTACATCTCCAGAGTACATTACTTGCTTAGGTAGTAGGAAATGCTGTTCATTTAAGCATTTACGTTTTTGTTTTTTTTTTCTGGAATGCATCGGCACTTTCTCTTTCAATATGTATGCTTAGGTAATGCCCACATTAATCTTATTTTCATTTGTTCATTCCTTCATTCATTCATTCATTCATTCATTCATCTTCAGTAATTTCATTATCCTGGTCAGGGTTGCAGTGGAACACTGGATGCAAGGCGGGAATACACCCCGGATGGGACACCAGTCCATCACAGGTCACCATGAACTGCACAAACACATTCCCATACTAATTCACACCTAGGTGCAGTTTAGCACAGCCATGGTTTTGGGAGGTGAGAGGAAACCGGAGAAACCCACACGGACACACGGAGAACATGTGGAACTTCACACAGAGGCTAACAGTATTGAACCGTAGACCCTGGAGCTTTGAGGTGGCAATGCTGTTTCTCATTTTCACATCTAAAATGTTATGGTTTATGATTAGATGAACTTCCTCCTTCCATTCTTCAGCCAATGTGGTATCATTAAAATTCATATATATTTTACAAAGAAAAAAGCCAATATACATTCACAGTAGTTTGTAAAAGGAAACTGTACAGATTTTACCATAACCATCAACAGAAGAAAACTCTGATTATAAATTACTGAATTTATTAATGAAAGATACGTCGTGCTTTTTAACCATTTATAGTTACATTTAACGTTATTGATTATTAAGCCTAGTTCCTGTTGTCACTCAGGTTACAGCAGCTATAAACAGTCATTACCTCACCAGACTCTCGTCTTTTCTCTCTTTTGATATTAATAATATGAAAAAACAGAGCTTGTCATTATACCGAGTAGCCGGAATGCAAAAACCTTTTTTGGCCTGAAGCCTCCTATGGTGAAGGGACCCCCTTCAGTAAATGTTACATTAACAGAAATCCATCCATCCTCTGTACTGCTTATCCTACACAGGGTCACGGGGAGCCTGGAGCCTATCGAAGGGGACTCGGGACACACCCTGAACAGGGTGCCAGCCCATCATAGGGCACAATTGCACACACAGAATGGACAATTTGAAAATGAGCCTACAACACATGTCTTTGGACTGGGGGAGGAGACCTGGTAAACCCCCGAAGCATGGGGAGAACATGCAGGCTCCGTGCACAAGGGGGGGAGGCAGGATTCGAACCCCCAACCCTGCAGGTGCGAGGCAACAGTGCTACCCACTAAAGCAGCGTGATAATCACCATATAATCAATTATACTTTTCCTTTGTTAAATAAAAACAATCCATTTATTATATCTATTATTAGCTCATGTGCATGCGTGCCATCCAAGTCACCTGTGCACTAGCTGTTACCATAGAAACCATCAGGTATTTGAATGAGCGCATTAATACGAACATCTACACCTGACTTACAGCCGGGACTACTTTCAGAGCTGCAGTTATAGAACATGAATCAACGCCTTTTGACCAATCGTAGTGAAGAATTCAACAAGGCTGTGGTATAAACGTGTATGCACGTTTATTGCTGTGTAATTCGTAAGCAGATGATTTACAGCTTTTCTGGACATCACACAGGAATAACTGGAATAATGTTGTGCTTGGGTTGTACCTGCAGTGTGTAGCCCCGCCCACAGGCGCACCGATCTGTCCCGCGCTCCTCCCTTGCAGCTCACATCTTTGCGTTTTTACACATTTCCAGCAGAAAAACATCTTCCATGCTCACTCTGGTCTACTCTGGCTCTGAGATGACCTTGCCTATTGCACTGTGTGACCAGTGGAGTCCTTGTGCGTTTCTGATTCACACTGCTCCTTCGCTTCAAAGGCTGCCTTCAAAGCCGCATTGTGCCACAGCAGCCTCCAACACCAACAAGCCAATTAGTGCTTCTAATGCTCACTGATTCGCATGGACTTATTACTTTATTTCCATTCAGAGGCTTGAGAAGACCTGGACTGGGGATGCAGCCTGCATTTTTTTAGGGCATCACTCGTGCACATTAATGCTGCCTTTTAAGGTTAATAGCAATACAATCCAAATGTAAAGGCCCAAAAATACACCAGATGCCTTGTAATAATAATTTTTTTTTTTTTTTTAAATGCACTAACTCAGTAGGCTGCATATGAGAATACTGAAATGTTTATCGAGTACATAAAAGACTTCCACACCACGCATGCAGCCTATGGACTAATTGTATGGAGTCCAGATGCACGCGCGTAGTCCTAATTAGCGCGAGGGAGCGACCCCTCCTCCTGGACACGCGCGGAAAACGCAAGGTTAAATAAGTCCATGGGTCTGCAAGCTGTGGGGAAACGGAGAGCAAAATATGCACAAATGTACAGACGATCTGCATCATTAACAATAATAATAATAATAATGCAGTGATCGTTTGGAGGCCTGTAACAGTCGCGTTTGGTAGTGCAACCAAAACAGAGTAGCTACTGAACGCAGCATGGCGCCTGCAAGGAATACGCGACTGAACTGCTTTATAATGCCAGTGTCTGCAGCGAGAACAGACTACACCAAGCAATGTGCTGCGAATAAATCAGAGTATACAGTAAAATCACAGGCTCCTCAGTCTGCTCTCCTGCCCCAATGCTGTGCACAGACTATGAAGTGTCTCCTGCATGCTGGACAGTCGGTTATTCCAGTGCATTTTTTACATTAATATTCCCATGCCATATATTTGCATGCTGTAGATTTAAATAGCGCTTGTACGCGTTTTTGATGTGGGACGGCACGTGCAATGCGCCTGGCTCCGTGCTCAGAGGAGAGGTGATGGAGCTGAAGGCGATGCTACACGCCTTGTGTCTGGGGCGCTGCTCACGGCCTCACATGAGACATCATGATAAGGATTGAGGACTCTGAACTTTTATGCAAGTGATGCAATGAATCCGTGCATTTGCAGGGGAAAAAAAAAAATAAATGAAAACAAACACACCTCTTCACGTTTTCCTGCTGGTATAACCTGCTGTTTGAAGGGACGCCTCAAAAACAAAATAATGATGCTGATAATAATGATGCTGTTATGAAGGGTTGCTTGGTTTGTTTGTTTGTTTGAATGAAAAATACAGAATGCTGTTGTTCCACTCACCTTGAGCTGTCGTTCCCCGGGTGCTGAAAACGCTTGCTATCAAAGTGGCCACATACCAAATCATAGTACTGTCGCCGACCACAAATAACAGCTCAGCGTGGCCCTTGCAATATTTTGCACATAGTCGATTTCCGCGCACCGCACCGTTTTCCCGTTATTCATATCATATTCCCGTTCTCTCTCTCTTTCTCTTTCTCTCTCTCTCTCTTTCCGGCGTCTTCCTTCATTCTTGCCCCTGCCCGCCTTTCTTATGGCATCCTCATCCTCATCCTCATCATCATCATCCTCTTCCTTATCCTCCCCCCGGACACCTGCACCAACACACTCGTGGAAGACGGAGACGCTTCTCAAACGCGACGCAAAACCCAGTGCGGGAATTCAGACGCCGGCTCCGCCCACGCCGCGCTTTCATTCGCTACCATTGCAACACTGGAGCGGGAAATGCAGCAGCAGCCCACGCCCCTGGTACCTTTTGATTGGCTGACGTGGTGAGGAGTCGGGTAGTGCATTGGTTAATTGTGTGCGTAATCCAGAAAGCGGTTACTCAAGGTGAGTTGGAGCGTGCTGGTGTGCTGTGGTGCAGGGTAGTGCGGTGCGGTGCGGTGCGGTGCGGTGCGGTGCAGCCGCAGTATCTTGCGCACAGATGAACCCTGCATCCACAGCTGACTACGCTTCCGCTCATCAGCTGTGGATGGAGGAGCCTGTGGCTGTAAATGAAGCTGATAGAGCTATCAGTGCAAGGAGAAAAAGCTCTCTTGCTTACTTTGTATGTGATGGTGAATCTTATCAAAAAAGCTTATCAAAACTAACTAACTAACAAAAAAATGACTTTTTCTGAGGGGATATATGTTCATAAAGTCTTCTGGTAAAAGTGAGACATCCTCATATTTGCCTTGACCACAACTTAAAGCTTAGATGAGGTTTTAAAAAATGTCCATCCATCCATCCATCCGTCCATCCATTTTCCATACAGGTTGTCCTACACAGGGTCACGGGGAGCCTGGAGCATATCCCAGGGGACTCAAGGCACAAAGGCAGGGGCCACCCTGGAACAGGGTGCCAACCCATCGCGAGGCACAATTGCACACACATTCACACACCACGGACAATTTGGAAATGCCACTCAGCCTACAATGCACTTCTTTAGACCGGGGAAGGAAACCGGAGTACCCGGAGCAAACCCCCGAAGCACAGGGAGAGCAAACTCCATGTACAGAGGGCGGAGGTGGGAATTTAAAAAATATATTCTTTTTAATTATATACAAGCTAGTGGAGGTTCTGTCATGAAGTAAAACATAGCTGCATGGATTCATGCTGTTATATGTTATATTCGTGCAGTAATAACATTTTCACAAACAAATTTTTCATTAATTCATTCATCTTCAGAAAGCGCTTTATTGTGGTCTGGCTTTTCCGGGAACACTGGGTGCAAAATGGGAATACGCCCTGTATGGGACGTAGACGCAAAGGCACCCCACACACACACACACACACACACATACACACACACATGACACAGTCAACCTACCAGCCTGTTTTTGGGAGGTGTGAGGAAACCAGAGAACCTGGAGGAAACCCATAGGGAGAATATTCAACACAGCAGCAACCCAAGCTTAATCTCAAACCAGGAGCTGTGAGGCGTACCCTAACAATTATCCAAAGGTACAGGGCAAATCAGGAAGTGTGAGAATGGACAGTGTTGAACTGGAAAGAAATAAAACTGACCATGCGTGTTGCCTCTGTATAGTAGTCAAGGACATTAACCCACTGGTACAATTTTGGAGAATGGATTTTTGCACAAAGAAAACAAATGAATTTTATCTAAGCCTTTTATCTTCATGCAGAGGGAAGACAACAGACAAAAGGATTTTTTTTTTTTTTGAAAAAAAAAAGTTTGATTTTTTAATTTAATTTCTACTATTCATAGACTTTGATATTTTGCATTTCTTATACTTCTGGCACTTCTGACGCTACAGTCCCCTCCACTGAGTCTCGAGCCTGCGTGTTGTATCATTCCCTGACAGTGTTGTACTCTGCATTGTGTTAATCCCACAGAGATGCTGAAGATTCCCATGAGAAACCACTTATCAAAGATAATGAATGCACCGAAAAACATAATGGGCAGTGATAAACTGCACTCGGTGACACTTTTTTTTCCAGAAGGGAATTCACAGCTCTGCACAGTGTCATCTGCACATCACATTAATCATTCTTAATTAGACGTGATTCGCGATTCCACATTGTAGTTAGAAGTATCACAAATCGGAGAAGTTCGTACCAATCGCATAGTGTAATTATTATACACGCATGTCCAATAATGTCACCTATTTTCTGCATTTAGGATGATCGTTTAGAAATTTTCTTCAAGTGGACGTCTACTAGACAGCACCACTGCAGTGGAGTAGAGTAAAGTGGGAGTCTGTTTCAAGTACAAATCACTAATTTTCTTGTCACGACTCAAAGGATTGAGGCATGAGGAGGTGTGATTTGGATTCCATGCAACAACCATGTGTTATACTCAGTTACACTGCACCAAAGCCATTTAATATGTGGTATATAAACCTGCCCACCTTTATATTCCAACAAACACACCTGCACCTAGGGCTGTAAACAGACCATCATGCTGTCCTGATAATTAACTCCAACAAACACACTCATACACATGCATGTCAATTAGAGCAGCTGTCTTCAAAACATACTGGGATCTAGTCCCTTGGGTTTGGAATGATATTCCGTGTAGATTTCGTCCACTAGCTTGGCTCTGGTGCTGGCATTTAGGAAAACAGATGTAGGCCAGTCAGACTGGGTTAAATACAGTTCAGGTTTTGGGTGTAATAATATTCCAATTTCACAGACAAAGCTTGTGTTATTTGGGGAATTTAGTTAAGTGAAGTGACGTGTGGCCAAGTATGGTGGCCCATACTCGGAATTTGTGCTCTGCATTTAACCCATCCAAGTGCACACACACAGTAGCGAACGCACACACACACACACCGTGAACACCCAGCCGGAGCAGTGGGCAGCCTTTTTTGCTGCGGCTCCCGGGGAGCAGTTGAGGGTTCGGTGCCTTGCTGAAGGGTCTCACCTCAGTCGTGGTATTGAGGGTGGATGAGAGCGCTGGTCACGTTTATGCTGTTTGGATTAAAAAGGCCCATTTAATGAATTTATGTAACCTGGCCAGGGTTGAGGTTGATCGAATTGAAACCCTGGAGCTGTGAGCACCACCGTGCCATCCCCATGTTAATTCCCAGCTCATTAGTCAGTTATACATCTTAAAGCATATTATTCATTAACAACAAATTATGCCCTAACTACCGTAAAACTAATAGGAAAATGTGCTGAAAGTAATTTTTTATTCAGACAATGCTAAAAGTGATTTTTCTCAAATGTGCAACTGTATGTTCACTCCAGTCTTGTGCTCAGATGCACGTGAAAAAATAATGGCGTGGAGGCTCCATTCAGTGAATTGGTGTATAGAGGACGAGGTGCAAGGTCATTCGCTTCTTTAGACATTTTTATTTCTAAAGCACCGCTCACCCTCAAAGGTGCTGAAACATCACCTCTCAGATGAAGAACAGTGTGCCTCTGTGGAAATCACCCCTAATAATTGTATGGCTGTAGATACGAGCATGGCATGTCTGCACACAACTTCATAGGCAGATGTAATGCATATATGGTTTGACTGGGGTGTGATCAGTTTATATATATATATATATATATATATATATATATATACACACACACACACACGCACCATGCATTATGTCTACTCAGGCAGCTTGAGATATTTGACTGTAAGCATTTGTAAAAGACTTTAATTCGAGCCATCTGCTGTCTGGAACACACATCAGATACTATGCTATACTGTGATATGAAGGCTTTAAAGTTTTTGAATTATTCACCGAGCTATTACAATTATTAAGAAGCATGTGTGGATTAAGCAATGAAATACAGTATGTTTAGATCAGAAGTTAGAACAGGATATTCATGTACTTGTCTAGCAAGTCTCCAGTACACAGATTTCCACCATTTTTGCCAAAGGGATGCTGGGGTTGTCCTTTTGTCCTTCTCCCTCCTGTAAAAGCTTAGATGAAAGTAAACATCCAATATTCTAATTCTGGTGCTTTTGAAGCTCAAGTCCTTGGCACTTTCCTCTTCTCAGTAGGAATACAGAGCTGCAGAATGATGCCAGGGAAAAATAAATAAATAAATAAATAAATGAAAAAATAAATCAAGAAATAAATAATCCCTCCAGCAAAGCTCATGCTGAAAGTGTTTTTTTGGACACTTTTGTGAAACCCTCTGTAAACAATTAAACATGAGCTTCACTCACAGTGCAATGTGTACCTAAAATGTGCTGGTACATGAGAACAGAAAGCAGTTGGATGTAATAGGAGGGCTTTACTTTGGCTTTTCCAAGAATCTTGGTCAGAATCCACAGCATGAGGTCAGATTATAGGCAGACACAGTGACATGACAAGGCAAGTCCAAAACATATACAAACTAGGTCAAAATCAGAAAAGACTAGAACTAAGAGTTAACAGGATTTATATGATCAATTATACAACGGGAAAACAATGAAACACTGCACAACTTGACGAAATGCAATGGAAACACATACAAAACTGCACAGGAATTGTAAACAGACAATGCAAACCAATGAGTATATTAATATAACTTGTAGTCATCCTTTTAGAACAGAAATCGTTTGTGATAAATTGGAAAATACTATATATACTATGATGTGTGAATATATACGTATACTGTACATAGAGTTATATTACTATTATTGGCACAGACCAAACTAAAATGATAAAGAATAGCAATATAATAAGGAAATTTGTATGGAACATGTTAACTGTTAAATGGTCATTCTCAGATCCTAATGGGACTCTAAATGAGTGCTTGAAGGGTAAAGCCATTAACCCTATAGATAAAAGACCCATAGACAATGCTAGTATTAACTGTAATACATAAGTAGATTACAGTAAAGTAATTCCTAACATTTCTCAATACGTCTACATAAAATACACATCATATATTGTATGATGTTCAGAAACGTTTGACTGGCAGTGTATATTCAAACCTCAAAGTACATAAAAGGTGGCAAAGAGATGTCAATTCCTACTTTAGGTTTTCATGGACATTGTCATACTTTTGTTCTTTAATGCATTTAAATCCTTTTAAACAGGTCAGCCTGCTGTTCACAGGTGACCTGCTACTACTGCACTCTAAAAGCGCTCCATCAGCTGAGCCTAAGAGAAAATCCCCTGTTACCAGGCAACCAAACACACCATGAAACATGGTGAAGGAAAAGTGTATTAATTGCCTCCTGAAACGGTGGTATGATGGAACAAACCTAATGGTACAGAAAATTGATGGTAGTTGCAATTGAGAGGTAAAGGCAAGATGCTTGGGCAAAAGGGGCTGAGAATGGCAATAAATCCTGTGCAGGACAAATGTTATAGCATCACAGTGGGATTATTACGGGCCACAATGTGTACCTAATTCTTAATGACCCCAAAAACAGACAGGGAGAAGAATGCCCAAATATCCATCATCTCTAATCTACTTCACCCTGTAATGATGCATCTCATAATAGGCCAGCTGTGTTAATAAGACTGTCCAGCAATATTCACAATCCTAGAATCACAGCGTTGCTGTGGCTGCATTATCAGTGTGGCCTAGTGTACAAAGCTGGGGATCAGTTAGTTCTTTTCCATTATGGTAGCACTACTATTATGTTTACACTATTTCAGCTATTTATATCGAACTCTGTAATATTTGCACTACTGTCACTTGGTCAATTTAAACAGAACTGCGTACTGGTCGGCGTTGTAGTCATTGTACTGTCTTGTTCTGTCTTGTGCGTCTGCACGTTTGCACTTGTGCACTTTATGTTTAATTTATGTAGTCCCTGTAGTTCTGTGTTGTTCTCTGTTTGTCTTATGTAGCACCTTGGTCCTGGAGAAACGTTGTTTCGTTTCACTATGTACTTGTATATGGCTGAAATGACAATAAACTCCACTTGACTTGACTTGACTTGACTATTCAATTTCTTACTTTGACCTGCAAAAGATCCCCCCCACAACATAGTTGCCATGGTTTCATGATGACATTGTGTTTTAATGACAAGTATTCTCAAGTCTAAAATATTTTTAACCAAGAACCAGGATGTCCCTCCAATATTAACAAAAGGACAAGACAAAAAAATGATCAGGGAGGCTGCCAAGAGTCCTACAGCAACATTAAGTAAGCTGAAGGTATATCTGGCAAGTACAGGTCAATCCCTGCATGGGACAACACTCTCTTGTGTTCTTGACATGTCTGGGCTATGTTTCAGGGTGGCTAGATGGAAGCCTTTTCTCATGAAAAAAAAACCAAAACAACAACAACAACAAAAAAAACATCCAAGTATGACCCCAAACCATGTGGGAAAATGACTGAGTCTTATGGTTATGAGATCAGGATAGAACTCTTTTGCATAATTCTAAAAGATACTGTATGTTTGGCTTATCACCAAAAGAACACCATACCTATGGTGAAGCATGGTGATGGCAGCATCATGCTATGGGGCTGCTTCTTTTCAGCTGGGACTGGCGCTCTAGTCAAGACAGAGGGAATCATGGGTCGCTTCAAAAATCTAATCTGTTTTGGCACAAAACCGGCAGGTCTCTGTTCGACAGCAGAAGATGAAGAAAAATTTCACCTTCTAGCAAGAGAATAACCCAAAGTACAAATCCAACAAAGGAATGGCTTCAGAAGAGGAAAATGGCCCAGTCAGAACCCAGATCTAAATCCTATCAAAAACCTGTGGAATGACTTGAAGAGGGCTGTGCACAGGAGATCACCACACAATTTGATAGATCTGGAACATTTCTGCAAGGAAGAGTAGAATAAAATTGCCAAATCAAAATGTGCTAAGTTGGTAGACTCTTACCCAAAAAAGACTGTGTGCTGTATTACAAGCAAAAGGCTCTTTTAAAAAAAAGTATTAGTTAAGTGGTAGATGTTTTTTCGACCCCAACCCCCAAAATATTTCTATTTGTTTTTCACTTGAATTTTACTGGTTCAAGATCTGACATGATTTATCTTGGTTTAATTTTTTTTTGGTTTCACATCACAAAAACTTTTAACAGGGGTGAGTAGACCTTTTTATAACTACTGTTCACACCATTCTAAGAATAGTAGATTTCTGATGTAAATTAATTATTCTGTCTCTGTCACTCATTTGTGATCTTTGATTGCCTGATGCATTGTTTAAAAATACCCTGCCATCATTATGTGTACACTAGAGCATAGCCACTTAGGACTGTCAGTCATGCTCGGTACAGCCTGGGTCATGTGCCGTGAACCTGAATCTGAGCTGCAGGGTACACGCAGTTTTAATCAGTACCTTTACTGGCTTTCCCACTCATCAGCTCTCACCTTCACATTCTTAAGAGTGCAATCATGCATTCTCCACAGTCATTAGCATATAAAATAGCAATGCCTCCTACAGTACAATATGTATTACTGCTGAAGTGACATTGTGCAATGTCAGCACAAATGCATTATACATCCCATTAAAACATCAGAAGAACTGATTAACTGAATCTTGTCAGTAAACATGCACAATGTTGCTACTTTTAGAATGAGAGAAGAAAAAAAAAAGTTTCCTAATTCAAGATATGGTGACATTATCATTGTGGTGTATAACAGAACCCATTAAATATATATTCATTTAGCGTAAAAAAAATAGGTACTTGCTTTACTTTGGCTATGGAAGAAAATGTCGCTATTGTGTCATGAGAAATGAAAAGGGACAAAGCATGCATTTATAGGAAAATAATCAACAACGAGGTGATGTGATAAGGCCCAAAACAAAGCAGAGTTACTGTTACTACCCCAGTGTTTATTATTTTCCAATAACAGCATGCCTTCGGAGTGTTTTATACCGCTAATATCACAGTTTTGCCAACAATTACATTTTTTTTTTATTAATTAAAGAACGACAGGTCACCCTTTTTTTGGTTGTTTATAGTTCTAGTTTAATGTTGTGAAATGTCCAGGAAACCTGTACAAAGAAAACTAAGGACATCTAAAAAAAAGATAGGCAACAATGTCGACTATGTGGAAAATTGTAGCACAAGATTCTGTGTGAAATGGATGTTCTGCAATCAACACGAAAAATGTAAAACAGCTACTGAGAACACTAATACAATGTTTTTTTACAGCAGATCTTTTTAGTCACTGTAGATAAATTAATTAATGTAATACAAATTGCATATGAAAACAACAAGGAAGGAGAGTCTTTTGCTTCAGCTTCTTACATGGAGGGGGAATATTTTTGCTGGCAACAGAAAGTGACATATATAAACAAACACATGGCATATCTGTCAGACTATGTATACGAGAAATTATACGAGAAAGTATACGAGATTCAGTGATATCAATATGATCTGCTAGCTGCTCTGCTTGATGTGAAGTATGTTTTATGTATAAGTATATTGTATTCACTCATTTAATTAAAGTGCACTTTTAAGGGCTTAACGTACGGACTATTAAATGTTATAGAAATATATATATATATATATATATATATATATATATATCCTGTCTAGGTTTTTCAATTCATAATTAAAAAAAAAAAAAAAAAAAGGATTGCAGTTCCAGTTTGCAATTCTGCACCCAAACAGCAAGGTTTCTGTGAGAACTGCGGAGAGTTTAATTCATTTATTCCTGCATTACAATACTTACTCTGTGTTTCTATTTCGCACGAAACTTTCAGGTGCTAGATGGAATGCTAAATATTCTAGTACGCATAGATTATGTGAAATAAATAAATCCCAGAATGTTAACCACCGTACCCTTAATTTACCTATTGATCTTTTAGGGGAAAAACCCAACAGTGGTTGACTTCCTCAGCTTTTCTCCCCTGCTTTTCTTGCCAATTAATATGGCTCCTAATAATCAAAGCATATTTTGCTAAATCTTCTATCTTGTGCTCTTGTGTAGTACAGAAAAAGAAAGTTCAATTTGAATTGTATTTGAATGGTATGCTCTTTCTTTAAATGTGTACAATACTATTTTCACAATTTATTGGAACCATAGAGCTTTTTTTTTTTTTTTAATTTCTGAACTTTCCACTCAAAGAACACATTTTTATTAAAATTGCTCACGTTCATATTATTAATAGGGCTATTTGTTTATTTAGGTTATTTATATTTATATAAATTAATATTTAGGTTACTGATATTTGCATTAAACCAATTCAATTTAATTGACCAGTTAAACTGTAAGAACCCAGGAATAAATATAATAACGTCCATAATGGTGGGTTTTGATTTCCACCAGTTTCAAAATGGACAAATTGCAGACCCTTGGGGTTCACGTAGAGAACCTTGGACAGAGATTATCCGGTGTATTTTGAAAGAACAATCTGATCTTTTCTAAACACAGTGAAGCATGTATTCTAAAACCATGTGCATTTATACTTGTCATTTTGAATTCTCATGTTAGTTTCTCTTTTACTGAATAAAATGGTTTTAATGGCTGGTGGAAATAGCTTGTCCACATTGTGGCACGTTTGAAAAATGGTCTTGTTTTAGCAAATACTGCCATCTGGTGTTGAATTTCATGACACTGGCGTCTATAGCGGTCGTGTAGGCTACTTCCACAGCTTCAGGCAAGACACTCCAGCTAGAAATGAAGATTTATATACTGAAGCAGCCTTTAAACTCGGTTTTCTCAAACAATTGTCTCTTTGTTCGGAATCTTACAATCTCCTATCCCTAATTACAAGCTTGTTAGAGGAATTTCTCAAAATGTTGATTTTATTATGAATTTTACACTGAAAACTGCATGTAAAAATGTTTTTATACTATATTATATAGTATAATAATAATAATAATAATAATAATAATAATAATATAACAGTATATAAGCATACACTGAATGATAACTGTATGATAAAATTGGCTAGATTTTTGTTTTATATATATATATATATATATATATATATATATAGAGAGAGAGAGAGAGAGAGAGAGAGAGAGAGTTATAACTATATATTTGGATTTACATTTATATATTCAGAATTATAACTTTATATTCAGGATTTATAAATATATATTCAGATTTCATATAATTATTTCCTGTTTGGCCCTTCATAATATATATATATATACAGTAGCTACAGTAGCTCTTCTGTGGGATCTGTTCCAGACAGGCTAGCCTTCCCTCCCCACGTGCATCAGTGAGCCATGACCCTGTCGCTGGTTCACCAGCTGTCCTTCCCGGGGCCACTTTTGGTAGGTACTAACCACTGCATACTGGGAACACCCCACAAGACCTGCCATTTTGGAGATGCTCTGACCCA